>RJWJ010039325.1:0-14490 GCA_004363605.1 Indri indri | reverse complement strand
TTTTTTTTTTTTTTTTTGCAATAGGTAAAAAATCCTGGCATTCTGATTGGGACTCTATGTAATTGATACCTTCCCAGTGCTGTAACTTCCAGTGCCTCCTGCATTTAGGAGGGAATTGAGGATTTTTAACTCTCTTATAGGCAAAAGGAGTTGGAATTGTTTGTAAAGCACTTTGTTAATACAGAGTGCTGCAGAAGCGATAACTGAGAATAATGATTATTGACAGTGCTGACTCGCCATGAATATCTCTTCATTTCTGGCCGTTTCTCATACAAATACTATTTTAACTGACATTTTTCCCCCTGAATCCAATGAATCTAATCAGAGTAAAGGGAATAGCCTATTTTTTAGCAGTTTTAAACAAATGATGACTTTCTGTGTCCAATTATTAATATTTGGTTTATACAGCCTCATTTTTAATAACTTTGCTTTGTTTTTCTATTTTTTTCTATTTTATTTTATACTTGAATAAAGTAGGTTTGCTATACGACTACAAATGCATTTGTGCTCTCTCCTGTAATAGCAGAATCTATACAATTTAGTTTCTCATCCTGAAATTACAGTCCTAGTTCTGCTGCAAAATATAATGTATGAAAAGAGTATAGCTCAGAATATCGAATATTATGCCCTTTAGCCAAGTTACCAATCCTATCAGTCTTATAACAGCATAGTTTCTACACAATTATACAAAATTTTTTAAAAAATATAAGGCATTGGATTGTCTTCATGTCACATGACAGACAATGGTCTAAGTATGAAAAAAACAAAATTTCTAATTTAACCGCTTTCACTATGTTGCTATGTGATTTGAGAAAATTTCTTAGCAACTCTTTTCCTCTATATCTTCATTTCTCAGCATCTGAGAATACTTAATTTAGCCATGTTTTATATGTATATAGAATATGTAAATATATATAATGTGTAAATGTAAGTTAATATATCTATCACTATTATTGTTTGAGGTGAAAATAACCACTATATAATGCCCTAAAATACAAATCATATTTTTCTTCAAATGCTTACCACAATCTAAAGCTAAGAAAATGCACGATTATCAATGCAGAATGGCTAGAGTTTAGGATTCCAATAATCTCGTATCATGTTCAAACAAAAGCACTGATTTAATATTCCAGGTTTTGATGTCAGAAGTAAATTACAGAATGGAATCATTTTTTTGTATAAGTAGTGCTATACTTCTATCACAAAAATAGTGTTTACTCTTTCATATTGAATCAGGAATAGGAAATCACAGGAAGGAGATTAACAAAAATACTTTTTATACATTGTAAGAATTTAAAAATCCTAATATAAATGGGTTTTTATACACCTCCAAGCCTAGAGGAACTTAGTCTGGATCTAAAACCAAATTAAACTCTTAGCATATCCATCAAAATCTATAATTAGGTTCTATAGAACTAATATTATACCAAATTTCATACCTTTAAAAAATTATAGTCAAAAGGTATATTATTCAACTATTTACTAAAGTGATAGTTAAATTTCTGCTACATACACTTATTTAGAGCTAATATAAATCATATAACATTTCATTTATTCAACAAATACTCATAATTTACCACCCGTAAATTCTCAGGTGCTGATATAATGAGTAAAATATACCTACATTTATTTCTACCAATATTACACCACCTCTTATGCCAGGAATCATCTGAACACCTTGATGGTCTTGTTTTTCTGTTTATTCTGCACTTTTCTAGTTAGACTGAGTAATATAAGAATACGAAGCATTTATATATGAACTGCAGAATATGGGAAAAACAGATGAAATTATTTGAAATTAAGTTCTTTCCTTTTAACTTTTTTTAACTCCCCCTACCTGATCAGGACCAGGAAGCTCCCATGGCATCAGTTCATTGTTAGCACTGATATGAAACTGTTTTATGGCTTCAGCAGAATTTGAGGGTTTCTAGTGAGAATTTCTTCTTACTGCAGAAGCAATTGCACCTCTTATATTTACTCTACATTTGAACATAATGAGCCATCAGAAAAAAATCTGGGAAACTGATACAACTGGTAACTTGAATTCACCTTTAAAAAGAATTGGACAGTTTAAATTATTTATTCAGTTTAGGTCATGTGAGTCACTTTCATATCCAAATAAGGCGAAAGCCCTACAGTGAGGAAATAAATACTTAATCAGTGAGTGAAGAAGTTTTAAAACAAGATGTGACATAGTTTGTTTCTTACTCGTGGTTTCAGCCAACTCTGCCAGTGAAAGACTTAAGAAATCAGAGATGACAAAGCCCAATGTCAAGGAAAAAAAAAAAGAAGCAAAACAAGGCTTTATAGCCAATTATTAATGGCTCGAGCACATTACATAGGATAGTGACCAAGGGCTCAGGCATGAGGCGAAGAATTTCAGGGATTCATTCAGTCATCTAGACATATTTTGCATGTTCCTACTACTATCCCCATGCTGGGCAAGGCACTTAGCATACAAGGCTGCAACTGAAACACATAGACCTTCTTCTTATAGAATTTACAATCTAGTGGAAAAGGCAGATGATAAAGAGTTAATTAAATAAGTCTTTAACTTAATTAAAAGGAATATTATAAAGGTGAAAATTTTTATGCAACATTAGAGATTAATAGAAAGGATACACCTCAAGAGAGAGGTGAAAAAGGGACACTTTCATAAATTAGTCCTTAATCTGAATATTAAATGATAAAAAGGACAGGGCCAGAAGAGAGCATTCCAGATAAAAAACATATAAAGCACGTGAGAGGCTCTAAGATGAGAGGAGCCTGGTGTGTTTGAGAAACTGAAGGCGAGACCATGTGTGTTGATCTTTGACAGCAGAAGTGGGAATGGTTTTAAATAAACTTGGATGTACAGGATACAAATAATGAAGGGATTTTAGGCTATGGCCAGGAATTTGGATTTTTTAGAGGGAAATGTGAAGCCATTTAGGGCTACAGAAAACGGAATAAAAACTCTGGAAGTTTTGTTCAGGACTGAATACAGCTGGGTGAAGTGGAAGCAGAGTGACCAGCAAGTAGGTTATTGTCAATATTCCAGGCAGACTGTGATCCACTTTTCATCTGGCTTTTAATTCTTTTTCTTCCCTGTCACTGCTCCCTCCTCTCCTGTCTTGAAGATATACCCCCAGTCTCAAAAAACTTATTTGACTTCTATGTGTTTGAATCAACCCTTTGACATGAGTAGGACTGACCACATGCCATGTTATTAGAGAGTTCAGGGGTGGGATATCATTCTAGGGGGCATAGTAAGAGCAGGAAATGTTTCTTGTAAATGTGGGAAACAGAGCCATCGAGGCAAGCAGCCAGCATCTGCTGTAAAATGAGATTTGAGTACAAGAACAACAATTTTAGCTGTCAGAGGTGTTGGTACTAAAATCTTACAAAGCTTACAATCCGAAATGCACATTTTCCTCTGTTCTTGCTTGTAGTATTCATTGAAGGAGCTAGGTGGAATAGTAAAGTTCTATCTTTAAGTGAATATATACAAGCACCGAGATAGAAAAAAATAGATAAATATCTAAGAATACCCCCTAAATCTTGTGTTTAAGCACCCCATATGCCATCTCTATGCATAACTATCCATTCTCTTATTGGCCATTCTTTAAGAACCTGCTATCTGGATAGTTCTAGGTTTTGACCATTTAAAATATGGTCCTATCTATTGACAATACAAATCCTATTCAACCAAGAAGCAATCAAACTAAGACTGGAAAGGAAAAATATAGTCAGAGGCCTTGAATGCAACTCCAATGAGACTGAAATTTATATGGGAGACAGAGGGCTACCACTGAGTTTGTGCAGGGGAGTGACATTTAAAGTGTTGTTAAAGGAAGGCAAACAGAGAGAACATTTGTTTATTAAATACCTACTCTATGGCATGAACTCTACATAAATAGTCTCATTTATTTTTATTAGTGCAGTTATTATCCTCCTTTTACAAAAAAAAATTGCAACTGAATCTTAGCTTGCTAAAATAGCATCTTAGTGTCTTAGTTCACATAGTAGGTGGCTGTGCTTATTTAGTTCCATGGCAATCATAAGTATATTAAGATTAATACAAAAGGACTGATTGTCTTGCCTTTGGAAGCCCATTGGCTGCCCACAGTGAGCTCTATACTTTCCTCACTTGACTGAACCTACCAAACCAGGAAGTTATAAAATACAGCAAGCCTTGTTATAAAGTTTTTGACTGAGAAAATCCATTTACATCACTTAGCACCATTACAGCTTTATATCACTTATGATGGCAAAAAGGAGTAAAGACTCTGAATCTAATAAGAACATGAATCAAAGAATGGAATAATATTGAAGGAAAAAAGACACACTTCTACCACCTAAATTATGACAACATCCAACAAAGATAAAATATTTAAATACTAAAGGACTTGTTTTTTAGAAAGCAGATTAATTATGGTATCTATAATTATGTCAGAAGAGGCATGAACTATGGATATATTGGTAGAGCTGGGATTAGTAAAAAAAAAAGGTTGGTTATAAGTTGAGTCATCTCCTTTCCACTGTATTAAAACTACAAAAGAATAATTCCAAGTTTGACACTTCAAAAATATTAACTATCAATTATTTACTAACTGATTTATTAACATAATCACTAAAGGTAACTTATTTCCATGTCAAACTGCTCTTTACTCACAAAGTTGTCTTTAACATTTAAACTAATGTTTAGCTACTTACTCAGCTTACTCAACTCTGAGTGACTGGTGGGAATCGCCGATCCCTTCTCTCATTTACAGCACCGCTTTCCCGTGTGTGAGCAGTTACCCTGCTTCTCCCTCCATTATCTTCCCTTCTGTTTGAACATGCCTAGTTCCCTTAATGTTTCCTTATAGATCTCATTTGCCAAGCCTTTTATCATTTTTGTTACTCTCTTCTGAACTGATTTAAACTTATCTATGATTCTTTTTCAACTGAGGAACAAATACTAAACACAGTTATCCATTTGAGGCCTAAAGAGTGCTGGTGGAGCAAAATAATTACATCTCATTTCATCCGTGTTCTCTCTATTAATATACCCCAAAGCAGTGTCTGGGATTTTATATGGCACCGTCATATTGTTGACTTATACTCAGTTTATAACTCATTATAGCTTATATCTCCATCCCCATGGAACAATTGTTTGTGCAGTTTACATTTGTTTTTATTGAATCCCATTTTATTGATTTCAGCCCCACATCCTATTTATCAACGCGGTTGTTTGCAATACTCACCTCCAATTTGCCTCCAATGACACATGATCCCCAAGGTCTTAACCGTGTAAATGATTAGCATACTTTCTGCTTTATCTCACCAATCTCTGAGTACACAGTTGAATATGGGCTTTTTGTGTGTTTGTTTTTTGACTAGCAAGTTATGTTAGAATGTAAAATATCTCCTCCTTACTTCTTTCACTGCTGAGCTCAAAAGGTATGACTTATTGAGTGCCAATTGCATTGCTGAGACTGCTTGCCATTGTATTAATACTTAAAATAACATTCTTGAGGTCTGATTAACCCAGTTTTACAGAAAAAAACACTCTGAGCATCATAGATGTCCAATAATTTTCTCAGTATATAACTAGGAAGGAGAGGAACTGGAACTTGAACTTGGTCTGTTTGATCTCACAGCCAAGCATTTTCCAGTGCACCAGTAAATAATTCAGCTCAATTCATACATGACAGCTTGTTGTATTAACAAGTACTTCACTTGTTCCGCTATTACTAGGCAGGATCTTATGAAAACTATGGCAGTGTTTTCACTCCAGGGAATCTTCTTTCAGAATGATGGTCCTGGTACCATGAATGATGAGGCCATTGTTTCTGGGGACAGAGATGATTCCAGCAACAAAATTACAATTTACTATATGAAAGCCCTAGTGTATGAAAGCCTATCAAATACAGTTCAGCATAGGTTGTTCCTGCCCCTTTTTCTAAATTAAAGAAGGATCCCAACTAAGGAAATATGATAATTAACTTGACTTCTGTTTGTTTCCTTATTTCTAAGTAAATGAATCCAAACACTATCCATCCAATTCACTGGCCTAAGTCAATGGTTGTTAAATGAGGTGCTAAGACTCTGTTGGGTGTTTTAAAAGTTCCTAAGGGATGCTATAGATTTTAGCATACTAGAATTAAGAAAGCACAATGTTTGTTTAATTAAGACTTTATGAGCTGACTGTGTGACTTGCCCACATCGGCAACTTAGCCCTAATCTTTTCAAACCCAAAGTGCACATATGCTCCCTTAACTGGTGAATGCAGAATTCGACTGCTTCAAGGAATGGATACAAAGGGCCTGTTTTGCAAAATGGGCTTGTTCGTAAGGTTAATCTGAACATGCCTATTTCATAGAAAAGGATATGTGACACTAATTGTAAAGGTCAGCAACAAAGGATGGATGATGATAATAGACTTTTATTAATATTGAAAAGTTTAGGTAATTTAAAATAATTAGCAAGAATAAATGAACTTGCTGTTCTAGGACAGTTGCTTAGCAAGGAGTTTTGCTAAGTATTTGCAAATATTTCATTCTTTCCTTAAACACATTATTGGTGGAAGAAAATATGTCAAAAGGTTTGGTTTTCAACAAAGGAAGAAATTATCTACTAAACAGAACTACTTTCTGGCAGACCAATTTAAAAGATACTGAGTTCTGAGTTCAGATTTCATTAAAAATATGCATTAGTTGATGGTGAAATATAAAGACACTCCTTAGTTCAATATCACTGCTAAGGCACTTGAGAATTAGAAAGAGGCTGGAGAGTAAAATCATATATCATGGAGATGTTAGTTGGCTTAGGGATACTGTCTGAGAAGAGAACTGCTCTGCTGGGACTTAGGCCATGTCCCTAGGGCCTAGATGTAGGGTACTGGCATATTACAAGCATATACCTCTTTTGTGTCTGGGAGGATGCTGTTCCCCAGAGACTTAGGAGTAGTTTACATACATATGAGAGGATTTAAAAAGCACAGTAAAAGGGGAGATGGGAGAATAGTTTCCCTTTTATTTATTTTCTGAACATCTTCCCCCTGATTTCTTTCTTACTATATGAGGTTTATTCTCATTAGTAACAAACAAAATTTTTAAAAAAGCAAAGCAGATATTGTAAGCTTCCTAGTATTGATAATTTTAATTTATATAAAATATGGTAATATAGGTTTCCAATAAATAGATTAAGATTCTTTCTGGATTAAAAATAATTCTTCAGCCTCTTTTTTGGTGGAGGCATCACATTACCTGACTTCAAATTATACTATAAAGCTATAGTAACAAAAACAGCATGGTGTTGGTATAAAGGAAGAGACATAGACCAATGGAACACAATAGAGAATTCAGAAATAAAACCATATATTAAATGCAGAAACAAAGCCATATAGCTATTACCAATTCATTTTTGTCCAAGTTTTGACCAACCAGATAAAAGCATACACTGGGGAAAGAATGCCTTATTCAGTAAACAGTGCTAGGAAAATTGGAGAGCCACATGCAGAAGAATCAAACAGAATCCCTCTCTCTCTCCATATACAAAAATTAACTCAAAATGTATTAAAGACTTAAATGTAAGACCTGAAACCCAAAACATTCTAGAAGAAAACGTAGGTCACTCTCTCTCCCTTCTCCCTTGCAGTCTCTCATTCCAGAGGGATCCTGCTTCCTGGGGATGGAAAGGGGAGAGTGCAGCACAGAGAGAATCTGAACAGACAGGCTTTGCTGGGTGCCCCCTGGTCTATTACCATTAGATCATGCTCTTTTTCCAGTGACATTTCTACACAGCTGTCCATTCTTCATGGAACTTAAGCATAAAAATAAACAGTTTCCTTTAGGTTTGGGGTCTTCATTTCTCCCGTACCGTGTAAAACTTTGATTAAATAAATTTGTTATGCTTTTCCACTGTTAACCAGTCTTTCATTATAGGACTGTTCGCCTTAATCCTTGTGATGGGTGAGGAAAGGTATCACACCTTTCCACTCCCACAGGACCAAAGTTGTTGCAAATATCTTCTTAAACCATAAGAAAGCAGATTAATCCAGGAAATACCTATTACAAATGCCAAAAATTGTTTGTTTGGTACCATGCATGTAATTGTGTGTCAGAATATGATGAAAGAGAAGTTATTGCTAAGTGAAGGAAGAAAGAATAATCAGAATTAGATTGAATACTAGGAAAGATGGAGGTCAAGAGACGTTTGTCTAATAAACTGACCAAGACAGTTGCATCCAGGTAGCTCCAGTTAGAGTTAAAGGTTCATGAGAAGTTAGAAGAGTCAGATTAAACATAAGATCAGACTTGCCCACATTTAAGGTCTGTTTAGTTAATGAATTCTATTTGAGAGTTTTTCTCTTCTTCTTCTTCCATTATTTAAAAAACTGTGGTTAGAGACATATGCAGTCTTCAAAAATGAAATATTTGCTTCAACTGAAAAAAACTAAGACAAATAATTAGGCTTTTGTTCTATATACCCCACATGCACACAAACACACATGCATCAAACAGAAAAACATGAGAAATACATTTTTTTTGAGTTGTAAAAATGCCTAATAGAAACAACATTCTAAGGATCATGAAGACACAGGATCTACTAAGTTAAAAACAATCAGGAAAAAAAAGCAAAACAAAAACTAAACTAAAAGATTTTTAGTCTTATGGGAGAAAACAAAAAAAAACTTTAAAATTTAAAGTTATAATTAAAATTACAAAAGCACACTGGGATGTTTTCATCAATAAACTTACTTCCAAATACAAACTTATTTTTCAAGTAATTCTATTCAATGACAAAGTGTTATTACTATTTTATTTAGTTTCACTTAGATTTTCTAGCATGTTGAAGATTTGAAAGTATTTTCTGTTTTCTAACTTAGAGGACAAAACATAAAATGACCATGTTTATTCTGTTGACAAGACTATCTACTTCATGGTTTTATAAATTGCTCCAAGGCAAAGATAATCATGTAATTTTCTTATCACAGCCAATGCTAATAATTTATTATTAACATTACTTTTAATTTGAATGAAAGTAGAAGGCATCCCAGAAAAGGGAGTGTTGTGAAATATTCAGAAAGAAATTCTAATCTCATAAAAAGTGAAAAACCACCATTCCCTTCCTGTTTTTTTTGTTTGTTTGTTTGTTTTTTTGATCTAAAGAGAAAACATTCAGTAGAGCATTTGCTATCTCATACTTAGCTCCTTTTTAAGAGATAGCATTTAAATTAAAGATTTATATTCTATTTGGAAAGTTTTTTAAATTAAACATTTATATTCTATTTGGTAAGTTTTTTTTTTTTTTTTTTTTTTTTTTAGTTAACTGGCAGCACACTGATGAAATGTGTTTCATTATTAACCATCTAATACCAGAAACAGAGAAGTGTTTTCATTATTAGGCCATTTATTTTTGGTGATACAAACTTTGTTCTAATTTTATAGGTATCTGGATACCCCATTTATGCATTAATGTGTTTAATTGATTATATCGAATCATGCTATGCAAGAAACGCAATGCACATTCCATTAATAGGAGTGAATACTTAAAGATCAGGCTGCCACCTTATAGTTTCAGAAGTTTGGTAGGTACAAAAGACCAGATAGATTTTTTTTCCAAGAAGAGAATGCCAATAGATAAACACAGATAAAGTAGAGTACCGGACTATCATCAAAATGGCACTTAGCAGAAATCTAATTTAATTGGGAATATTCAATGTTGCACAAATCTTCAAATATAAGATAATTGCTAAGCATATGGTGACTTACGGATGCATCTGTTTTGAAATGGATTCAGTCTAAATAGATTTTATTAAATCTATGTCTGATAGAAGTAATAATATCGGTAAGAGTCAACTGCCATAAATTATAATGGATACTATAACACTGTTATGCAGAACTTGTTATGGAAGGATATTCTTTAAAATGAGAATTTATACTAGTGTAATTAACTCCTTTCATGGGAAATGCACACTACATAAACCTTACTTCTCCAGAATTGGAGTCATTTTAGTTATCCTTACTTCTGAGAATATTTAATTTGAGGGCCAGGCAAGTGAAGTTTGTTCTTAATATTTATTTGTTTCTTAAGTGATTCTCATTTAGACTATAGCTCATTCGGGACAAAGGCCTAATTCCTTTTGAGGTCCTTTCCTAAACCTCCTTCCCTAAACATTATAAATAATGTTGAATTGAATCTAACAAATATCTGGAATCATAGCATTTTTCACTTACAATAGGAAGGTTAGTCTTGCTAAGTAAAAAACATGAGTACATGCTAAAACAGCAAGAATGTCTTTTGACATTTATTTCAGCATATCCCAGCTGTGTTTTTGTGAGACACATACAGCTGTCTTCAAAAATCACCAAGCATATCCAGGTTTGTAAATAAAAATATCTTTTTCTTACGAAAGGCATTTGTAATTCGGAAGGAAAGATAAAACACAGTCTAGTCTTTGACAACTTGGCTTGTTGTTACTGGTAGTCTATGGTTAGTTTGTACTTATTACAGTAACTTCATGTGAGATATCAGGAATGGATACTCTCATTCAGGAGAAATTGTCTGGTAAAAATGTCCAACTGTATATCTTTAGCTATCAGCACAAATTGCTGGCAAGGAATAGCAAAGCCTGAAAACCCCTAGTAAATACAGTTATGTATGTTTCTAGAAATAATCAAAACCAGGCAAGGAGCACCTGCATTTTTAGACCTAAATAGGAATTTGCTTCCTTATCAGGTATAGTGATAAAGAAGTCCTATTGCTTTTTGGGTGTCTTGATACTGCTTGGGCCTAGAATTTGATAGTAGGCACATTACACCTCTATAATCATTTCTTATATCCAGCTATGCCTTTCTGTGAAATAAACCACAAAAATTGGGCACTTTTCTCAAGACAATAATGGTAGCTGAGTTTTCCACAGAATCAGAACATGTTTAGTTTTTCCAGTAAAAAGCATAACTGATACTGGTCTTGCTCTGAAAATAAAGTGTTCTACCAGAAGAAGAAATAGCTATCATGCGCACACAAAATAGAATTCTGGCCACCTTCCTTGGAACACAGATGTGACTACTTTGAAGATGATTGCTCAGTGAAACTGTGAGCTTTTTCAGGGCCAGAATCATATTTACGTAAGTGGCACAGAGAGAGCACTCTAATCCTTATTAAATTAATAAAACAAAGTAGTACAAAAATCAGGTCTATCAATATATTTTCACTCTCTCTGTAACACTATTACAGAAGTACCTCAGCCAACTTTAGTGTGTGAGGTCTGGGAGACATCCCTGATCCTTCCTTCTGCACTCTCCACACCCGCTTTAGCACCAAATCACAGGTAATCCTGGAATCTGGCAACTTCTTTCCCTATGACCTGCCAATACCTTAGTCCAGGTTACCGTCATCTCTTGTCTATAATAGTCTTCCATTTGGTCTCCTTTTATCTACTTGGCTCCATCTAGTTCATTACCCCAGACCAGCGAAGTCAGGGATGGATGGGGTGGGGGGAGGGGGTTGGAGGCACTGATATAAAATTTCTCAAGTCATCCTAATGTACAATCATGAATGCAAAACATTGGAAGAAATAATACAGCAAAAAAGGCATGGAAAAGTCACATCCTGTAAAGTGGTAAGTTCTCTTACAGAAATTTATCCTTAACTGACAACCATCCAAAAGAGAACAAAGAGAAAAAAACACTTTCTAAAGATTTAAGATTTCAGCTAATTTTCACCCAACTGTCAGTTTATGCATTGTTTTTTTTGTGGAAACAGCTAAGAGAGGTGTTCATCAGGAGTAGTATTTTTCATATTTAGGGTACTGTATAGGTTAAGCTGATACAAATTTAGGGAATACTATACACACACACACACACACACACATATATTTCAGAATATTACGTGGGTACAAATGTTTAGGTTACATATGTTGCCTTTGTCCCACTTGAGTTAGAGCTACAAGCCTGTCCATTCCCCAGACGGTGCGCACCGTATGCATTAGGTATGAATATATCCATCCCCTCCTCCCCCCATCCCACCTGCCCAACACCCGATGAATGTTACTTCCATATGCGCACATAAGTGTTGATCAATTAGTACCAATTTGATGGTGAGTACATGTGGTGCTTGTTTTTCCATTCTTGTGATACTTCACTTCAAAGAATGGGTTCCAGATCCTTCCAGGATAATATAAGAGGTGCTAGTTCACTATTGTTTTTGTGGCTGAGTAGTACTCCATGGTATACGTATACCACATTTTATTAATCTACACATGCATTGATGGATATTTTTAATCAAAAATCAAATGGTGACTCCCTTTCCCTACCATGACCACACCCTTAAGCCATGCAATGGCTTCTCATTACTCTTATGATAAAGTTGAAATCCATGGAGGAGCCTGGAAGGTACTTTACAGTTTGTTTCTACCTTCCTCTTCATTCTTATCTTAAACCACATAACCCTCTGGCTCTCATCATGGTGGCATGTTGGGCATCTTTCTGTAACAGAAGGATGTCCCACACTGTCCATGCTGTTTCTCCTACTTAGAATGTTCCCTACCCACCTCCTCCCTCTAGCCAAGTCTGGTTCATTAGCATTTAAGTTGATTATGCATTTCCTTAGGGAAACCTTTCCTGACCCTTTGCTATCAATTCTTGCAGTACCACATTCTTGTCTTTCAAAGCAATTAACTCCATTTGAAATAACAAATTCATTGCTATGATTACTGTCTGTTTTCCTTACACTATACTCTTCGTGATGGAAGGAATGTGGCTCATTTTGCTCACCATTCTGTCCATGGGACATAACAGGAAGTCTAGCACATAGTACTAGCTCCTACAATATATTTGTTGGATGAATGAATAAATTAATGAATGAGCCTCTGGGTTCCTTTTACAAAAGTAAAAATGAAAAGTAAACACATTATATACAGATTCTTGTGTATCGTTTCATGTTTAAGAGAGGTTGATGAGGTCATCATATTTAATTATAAGATATTAATTTTTAAAGAATAGATATCATAGGTATCTTTATGAATCTAAATTGATTATACTTAACTGTGTTTTATCTCTTACTTTCACTAACACCTTTTTGAAACCTGTCGTTCCAACCAGCTAAGCTCATTTTCTGTAGCCAATATTTATTGTCTTGAGAAAGGTGTGAATATTTCTAAAGAGCTTCCAACCACTTGCTGGTGATACAATGATTCTTACATTTATGTAACACTTCTAATTACAAAATGCCTTTACATCAATTGTATCATTTATGTAAAAATTACCAATGAGGTAGATGAGCATGGATATTTTCCCCATTTTTCTACTGGAGAGAAGGTAAAACATACTTTGGAGGGCAGCTTGTCATATGAGGTTGCATTTGTTTGGTTTTGCGGGGTTTGTTTCTCCCTGTCATGAAATCCAACTGTGAACTCAAAAAGGCTGTTAAACAACAGAACATTGGCCTATGATATCACCACCTAGATTTACAGGAATTTGAAGAATAAAGCAGTGGTAAGCAAAGATAACTGCCCTTTTCAGCAGCTTAGGAAAATCACCAAGGAGCTGACTGGCTGTTAAATGAAATGAGGGCACATTGTAGCAGTTTAAATCAAAGTTCTGAGGAAGGGGCCCTAGGAAATACAGGCCAATATTTGGTAAATATAATGAGGGGGCATCAATTCTTGATTCCAAGAATTTAAGATTCATTCTGCTGCAGAACTAAGCTCTTGTTTTTTAAAGAAGAGTCGTATCAGTAGAAATGTTAGTTATGTCTTCATGGGCCCCGTATTTTTTACTAAGGTGCATCTATTTGTTACCTACCACGCAATGTAATGGTTAAAATAATAAGTCGTAGATTTACATGGTCAGGGTTGACAGCCTCTCTTCATGTGTTCCTAGCTCTTTTTAACTTGAATTATGTTTCAGTTTCTTCATCTACAAAACCAGGATATCTTTCCAGGAAGAGACTCAAATGTTTTTTGTTTCGTTTTTTTTAATTTCAGAATATTATGGGGGTACAAATGTTTTGGTTACACGGAGTGCTTTTGTACTGCTTAAGACAAAGTTGTAAGTGTGCCCGTCACCCAGATAGCGTACATGGAAACCTGACAAACTTAGGTTTTTATAGGGCTTGAAATTTATGTAATTGGGGACAGGTTGTCTCTTTACAAAAAAGCATACATGCAAAATGACCATGGGTACACAGCTCAGAAACTTCCCTTTCTGGGCCTTGGAGTGAAGCAGTGCAAACAAGGATCTGGAATCTTCACCTCCAAAAACTTCCCCTCTGCATTCTTCTTCAGTGTGTTGTTATTGTTGCTGTGAATGAGGATTCAATGAAATAAATGTAGCACATATT
Source organism: Indri indri (assembly GCA_004363605.1). Lineage (NCBI taxonomy): Eukaryota > Metazoa > Chordata > Mammalia > Primates > Indriidae > Indri > Indri indri. The sequence goes on along the minus strand of RJWJ010039325.1, from coordinate 177 downwards.
TTATCCTCATTATTACATTCGCTATAACTCACAAAGGTGTAAAGAATAAATAATTTCCATTTTCAATTCTTAAAATTGTAATTTTATTCTTCTGAGGCTAAATGCTGGAGAGAAGAGATTCATGAAAAGAGTGACGCATGTCTAGGAATTAGTTCATATGTTCATTCGTTTACCAAA
>RJWJ010039324.1:0-14525 GCA_004363605.1 Indri indri | reverse complement strand
CCTATTTTGCAATATTCTGGTTTCGTAGTTGCCTGGCCTGTCATTTCCACACTCCAACACGCATCAGTTAGAGAGATTTTGAGCCACGCGCTGGTCTCATGAGACCGTTGGTTTTGTTTCTGCTGCCCGGACTCCGTCCATATCTTGTCGCCTGGACAGCTGGGTCATTTCTGCAGTGCGCTGTACCTCAGGAAGTGCCAACAGCAGCTTCCTCCAGGCTCCTTTCGCAGTGGGGGGTGGTGGGGCTCTAATCCCAGAGCTCGGATATTTAGCTGTGTCAGTCACCGTTTCCTGTGTCTCAGGGATGGCCTCTCCGCCTCACGGGTGCCGAGTTCTCCGGTGATGGCAGCTCCCTGCAGTGGCCATGCAATTTATCAACTAGAACACGCTGTTTCTGAGAGTAAAAGAGGAAGGTATTACCAATTGTGTTTAAAGAACTGTAAACTTAGACTTTCCCAGCAAACCAGAGCCTGTGGACAAACTCTCTCTGCACTGCTGGTTTATTCTGTACCTTTTGTTTTTGTTTTTGTTATTTTTAGCTGGATTTTCCTTCATCCCTATATACAAAAATTGAAAAGGCACAGCAAACTGACTGAAACTATTGCCCAATTTTACTTTTTAGCTTCAAATTTTATTTGCTTTCTAGCACTAAACTCAACTCAACCTGGGTTTCACACATTGCTACACGCATCTCTTGTGCTGCTCCTTTTAATAGAAGGTTTTGTTACTTACTTTAACTTTTGAATATTCTCTACTACTTTAAGCCACCTTGGAATAACTTGAAGACAGAATTGTACATAATGGACAGATAACCTTGAGCAGTTTTCCATAAAAGCCACGTGCCGGGGAGGGTTAACCCCGCAGGCCTGGTGTGCTCAGACCCGCACGTTAGCGGAGAGGCCCGTCTCCAGGCCACCTTGCTCAGGACCTGGAAGACAACTTCTGAGCCCTCGGACTGTTGTGCCTGGTGAAAGCGTTCTGTCTACCTGGGAAGACATGGGCCATGCAGTGTCAGTGTGCTCAGGCAGCTGTGGGTCCTGGAGACAGGGCGGGAAAGGAGGGAACACAAGGCTTGGGGACCTGTGGCCAAGGGGTTCAGTCAAAGGATTGCAAATCCAGGGAATCAAAGATGCTAGAATGGTAACGCAGAGAAAACGAGACTGGGATATTTGAAATCGAGATTTTGGACGTGGTGGATTTTCTGGCAATAAAGGGACCTACGAAATAACCGTAGGAAATACGGGATAAGGAGAGTGCGGAACAAAATTCTTGCACGGGATGAGGTCTAGTGACTGGGTGGCCGGGTGCCGGATGACTGGTCTATGCGGACACCGAACACGAGGCCCTCCTGCTGGGGTGGAGTCTTGCAACAGCGGGTGAAGGTGCAGCAGTAACAGAGAACAGACCTTGGCGGGTTGGAGGGCAGGTTGCTGTTTGCCACACACTAGCTCCCGGACACCCAGTGCAAGCTGCTCCTTGAACACGTGCATGGCTGCCCCCTGCCAGGGGCTGACGGGTGGGGAGCAACCAGCTGCTTTTGTGCTAAGAGCAAAACTTTTTTGAAATTAATCATAATTTCGCATCCAAGCAATCCCCAGGAAGCTGCAAGCCTTCAGTAGGTTCCAGAGTTCCAAATACAGTCATGCCTCCCTTAAAGAGGGGGATACATTCTGAGAAATGCGTCGTTTGGCAATTTCGTGGTTACACTAACATCACAGAGTATATTTACACCAACCTGAATGGTATAGCCTAGCACACAGCTAAGCTATACGGTATATTAATAGTTTATTGCTCCCAGGCTAAAAACCTGTGTACATGTTGCTGTGCTGAATACTGCAGGCAGTTGTAACACAATGGTATTTGTGTATCTAAACATGGAAAAGGTTCAGTAAAAATGAGATATTACAATCTTACAAGATCACTGTCGTATACGCATTGCTCTGCTCCCCCAAACGTTGCTATGTGGCCTGTGACAGCCGTCACCTCGGACAGATTCTGCCAGTGCGTTTTCCACCCAGTGGGGAGACAGATTCCTGGTGCTCCTCACTCTGCATCTTCTCAGAATCCTTCACCGCTTTCGTTTCTTCCTCACTGCACCGTGTTCCTGGCAAATATATTGAATATAAAATGAAAATCATGTTTTGAAGGAATCGACATTTTATGTGATATCAAATCTGGAGTACTTTGAAGAAAAGCCTATTACGCTTTCTCTTCCAGGACGATCGAGAGACCCCCTGATCCTACGTGTTGCAGAATTTTCCCCGTGATTCTAACGACCACGCAACTCTTCTACATGCGTAATAGTCACATCAAAGGCCACTAGTTACTGCCAGAAATGTGCTCGTAGATGAGTTCTCAACTTCTTTCCTTCTATCTCCATTTCGCACTCTCTCTAAAACACACACACACACACACACACACACACACACACACACACACACACACACACCCCAGGAGGGTAGAAGTAGGCAAAATTCTTTTTAAAAGGACAGATTGTAAATATTTTAAACTTGTGAGTTACAGGCTCTGTTACAGCTACTCAACTCCAGAGTTTTAGCCAAACAGCAAACGTTAGTACGTGAGTGTGTGTGGCCGTATTCCAACGCAACTTCTTACGCCAAACTAGGCAAGTACATGTGGTAACTCTTGCCGTAGGACATTAAGAATTAAAAAGGCAACAGCAGTTGGGACCTTTAAATCACCATTTCTACCACTAAAATGTATGTATTCAATAGAATTTGCCTACAGTGGTGTCTTCTTGTCTCTGTTTTCAAATTTGTTAAAATATAGCTCTTTTTCTCATGGTATTTTAAAAAGCAATTCCCACCAGTCTGGATTTTAAGAACTAAGTGTAAGTCAAGGAATAATTTTCATTTAAATTTTATTTCTGCTTTTCCTTCTTTCTTGATAGTTTATGTGATTAGTCTTTATTATGGTATTAATACAATGCAACTGCTTTTACATTATCATAAAATTATTTGTATGTGTATGTATCTCTATCTTTGTATCTATAATCTGCCTACCTATTTTTGAGACCATATAATCTGTCAGCTTTACTGTGAGATTTTCAAGGGCATAAAGAATACATTATTTTTAAAATTTCTTCACAAAGCTTTTGTATGAAAGGTGTTTTAAGGGCTTCTTAAAGGGAAACATATAATTGTTTGCAATTATTTAAAAGTAATTACTATTTCTTAGATTAATATCATGAAGACCTGTTAATCTTCCTTTGGAAAATAACACGAAAATTATCTTTCAAAAATATTGAATAAGACTTCAGGGTATAAAAAAGATTTTAAGTATGACTGAAATAACTCTTTTTTTTTTTAACCCCAGGTCTTTTGAAACTGCCATAGAATTAATGCATAGATTTTGGTAGGGGCTTGACAACTTACTTATTAGTTAAAGCAAGTAAAGCTCATTTTTTTTTTTTTACTTTAATTAATCCAGTCCTTCCTGTAGCTAGGACATCGTCAGGGTGTCCACTTGCTTTTTCTATCTCTTGGTATCTTTCACACATAAAAATTAACATAGGGGCAGAACATAGCAAGGCGTGTTATGAGGTTCTTGATTCTCACCAGATGAGAATTTCTAGCCAAGTGTTCATTTTAGATAAAAATGAAAGACCTTAGAAGTGAAATTGTGAAAAAAGGAGCAGAAGCAGCTCTGATGAAGAAATTGCCGAGTTATTTCATCAATCTCAGTGAGAGAGCACTAAATGTTTAATAGCATTATAATGACGATAAGCTCGGAGTTAGATTGCCTCAGCTGTGTTAGTGCCCAGGGAGAATACTTAATGCATTTTTAAATGTTTTGTAGGTAGGATTTACACAGACAGGGATAGTTAGATACACACGTAGATATCAACTAATATTTGCCTTGCTTTGACAACGGTTTATTACTGCAATCTACGACAAGACACACGAGAATATATTAAAACATTTTGTATAGTCAATGAGAGAGGGAAATTAACCGGTTGCCATGGCATTTTTAATTGCAAAATTGATAACCAAATGCAGGCATGCAAATATGTTAAAGTATTATTTTTCTAGGTCAGACTATTACAGAGTCTAGCATGTTGACCATTACATGATGAAACCAGCTAAGATTAGATAATTTCAATAAACTGAGGATATAAAAGGGAAGTAGCGGATCTTTCTGTCTCCTGTCTTTTGTGATCGCATAAAACGATACTCAGCTGTTACGCATCTAAGTCAAACAGGGCTCTGTACCTGGAGAAAGAAGTAACGTGCAATTGTTTCTTTGTTCACATGTAGCTTTAGAAGTTCCCGTAAACCCAAGCTTCATTCTGTTTTTTGCTGTGTGTCTTAGGTCTATGAATAAGCTAGTAGTAATAACATCCGGAATCCTAATTAAAAATATTCCATCTAGAAAATTATAATTAATGCCCACAGATTTTTATATAGAAATAAAGTCCTCTATCCAAAGCACAAGCTCTGAACCATTTAACATGCTGATTGTATCTCTCCTTGGTGATGAACCCTTTAGTGTTCCAATCTGGTTCTTATCAGAACCCCAATATAACCAGAAATAAACTAGCTGGATTCAGGGAAATCTTTACCAGAAAGAAACTCCGGGTGCCCAGGGTGTTGTAAGCTGAACCAGAGCTCTCGGTGACCGCGACTGACAAAGGGTGTGCCCTGTATTCCTTCTCTCTTTTGTGTATTTATGTGTGTTTGATCACTTAGCAATTATTTTCTTTCTTTGCTAAACTAAATCTTATACAGAGAATAAAATCCATGTTCTGCTTTGAGGTCCTGGAGCTGAGCTGGCTATTCATTCAGTCTGTTGAAATGATCCCATCATGAAACTGTGGTAAAGTCCTTCCTATTCCAACCTTGCCGGCTCCTCCTCAGCGCCTGTCGTCGGCTGGTCTACGCAGAGGGAGGCCAAGCCTCTGCCGAGGGCCTGTTAACCTCTAAGAGCCCTTAACTCAAAATACTCTTTAGAGTCAGGAGTTGTGTTCTGGGGTGAGATTTCCAGAGCTCCTTCAATGTGATTTTGAGCATTTTTTTCCATATGCTTGTTTACCATCTTATCTTCTTTGCTGAAATGTCTGTTCAGATCTTTTGTGCATTTTTTTTAATTCTTGCGTTTTCAGAGTTCTGTTATCCAAAATAACAGCTTTGTCAGGTATAGTTTTTACAAATATGTTCTCCCAGTATGTGGCTTGTCTTCTCATTCTCTTGGTAGTATCTTTTACAGAAGTTTTTAATTTTAATGAAATTTAGCTTATTAATTCTTTCTTTGGATTGAAACTTTGGTGTTACATCTAAATAGCCATCACCAAATACCCCATCATGTAGATTATCTCCTTTATTACCACCTAGGAGTTGCATGATGTGAATTAAAATAAAATCTCAAGCCCCGCCCCCCCCCCAGCTGAATGAACGATCCCCTCTTGGCCAAGGGGACTCCCCACCCCAAAGAAAAATCCTGAAGCTGAGTTGCCAGCCACGAGGAGGAGGAAGGTCAGATAGGACTAGTTATGCCTCATCCCTTTTGGAGTTATTCTTTGTAGCAATAAGATACAAAATCATTAGCAAGCCTAAGGCCATGTAAGACAAAGGTTAAACCACACCTGCAGGTCACCAGTTTACTTAACAGATCACTGGAGTCTTGGTGTATGTCCAGTATGTGTCTGGTGGCTTGTCTTTTATGAACAGACTTCCTTATCTTAACTTAAAACATTCAAAGCTTTTAGGGAAATCTTCATTTCTCTAACCAATTGCAAATCACAGAATCTTTCAACCCACCTATAACCTGTGAGCCCCCGTCTCAGGATGTCCTGTCTGTTCAGGCCAGGCCCGTGCACACCTTCCACGTATTGATTTGTGACTTTATGTGCTATTCCTGTCTCCCCAAAATGTATAAAATGAAACTGTAACCCAGGGCTTCCTAAGTGTTGCTCTCTGAGCCATGGTCACGCTGGATTTGCAGTTGGTTCTTCTGGAAGGTTGGTTCTTGGTGTGCTCATGGTTGAAGAATGGCCGGACGCACCGCAGTAAGGCAAGCATGACAGCGAGGGGTGTGGAGAGAAAGATGGGATTATAGAGCAGGAGCAAGGTGCAGGTCACAGAGCAGGACACACACGCCACGGGTGACGACCGGCCCGCTGTCTTAGCAAAAGAGGGTGAAGAAAAAAGGGCCTGGCTGTGGTCTAGGTCCTGTCTTACAGCGCCCGGATTGTCACCTCCTTCATGGCTCACACGTCACCGGGGAACCAGTTTGGACAGTGGGAGTTGCATGACCTGAGTCTCGCTGCGCACGCAGGTCTCCCGTGAGCCTCCCTGAAAGCCCAGATTTGGGGGGGCGGGTGGTGAACCACAGGGGCGCCCACTTTCATCCCTAGGAGACCCGGAATCCCTCGCTGCCTACCTACCAGGCATGCGTCCTCGACTCAGAATGAACCTCTGTAAATTATTTTACAAAGTTTGGGTTCTTGTCTTTTGACAATAACCTTGTGTTTTACATTAGGTCCGGGTTGCACTGTGAGTTGCTATTTGTGAAATGTGTAAGGCTGTATCTAGGTTAACTTTTTGTGTGCACAGATGTCCAGCTGTTCCAGCACGTTCCCACACGTAACTGCCTCCGTTCCTTTCTCAGAGGCCCGCTGACTGTCTCTGCACAGGCCAGTTTTGGGCTCACCACCCTGGGCCATCCATATATTTGCCCAAAAACTTACTCCTCCTTTCCAAAACAGTAAGTGGTTGTCACGGTGTACTCGGCTGTTGCAGTTCGTAGCAGACCAGGAGAGCATCATGGTGCAATAAGGAGCCCAAACACACAAATGACTAAGGCATCCAGGAATGGGCACACATAAAAGTAACACTTCCTGGTACTAATAAAAATATGTACATTAAATTTTAACTTGATTTGTTGATCATTTTTACTTACTATATTATTTAATGGAGCAAGGTGTTACCAACTGAGTTGAGTTCTTCAATGATGTCTTTATAATAATAACCTTGAAAGCTTTAAAAATATAGTTTTGTTTAGAGTCAGATATAACTTTATCCTCTTTATGCCCAGGAACTATCTTTAGTAAATAAAAGCTGAATGTAAATCTGTACAAATAACTCAGGAAACCTTGAAATGCTAATTGTGCGGGCACAATGTTATGAACTCCGCGGTAGACAAGCGTGCGTCAGCCGCTGGTTGTCTTGGAGACGAGATCCTCAGGGCCACACAGGAGGACACTTCAGGCCTATTGCTTAGCAAGGCCTTTCAAACAACACTGTTCCGACTTAACAGAGATCTGTGAAACAATGGTCTGTCGGTAACAACTATGAGTGTCCCTTCATTGAATTTTGTTTGCATGACTTATTTTGGCCCAAGATCCTGAACCTGCAATTTCAATATGTTGCTTTTATTCAATAGAAATGTTATAGTGATTATGGATAGAGGAAAAATATGTTAGTATTTTAAATGTTAGTAGATCGAAGGACACTTCTATTTTCATCTGACTCATTCTTCTCGAAGGTATTGATGTTTTTAGGGTAGGGTGTAAATATGAACTGAGACTAGAATATTTTGAATGTGCAGCTCTGTTGGCCATGAACACACTAACGTTGACATTGCTGATCTTCCAAATAAATCTAAGTCCCCTTTTCTGAGTAAACTAGTACTGCTTAAAATATTTCCTAAAGTAAATTATTTTATTTCATATTAGTATGTCGCAGGAGGCATGCCGAACTCTCTAGCCTATGGCAAGAGGAGAATATAGCATTTTAAAATATCTTTGTAGAGTTATAATGTGCACATATAAACAGAAATATGCACTAATAGTTGATTTCTATCTTACTGAATTTTCACGAAATGAACACTGTCCCTCCAGCACACAGACCTAGAAATATATTACCAGAAGCCCACCCCTTCCTGTCTCTCAGCCATTACCCCTCGGTTATGTAGCCACAATCCTGACTTTGAATTCACCACGTGTGAATTTTTATTTAAACAAAATCATACAGTATGCGTTGTTTTGTGTCTGGCTTACTTTGCTTGGCATAGTATTTGTGAGATCCATCGTGATATCCCAGGCATTCACAGTGCTTGGTCGAGTTTATCGTATGAATTTCATTTAACCACGTATTTATTGTGTGGATACTGATTTATCTTCCCATTATTTATCCATTGCCCAGTTGATGGACATATGGTTGTTCTAGGTTTCGACTGTTAAAAACAGCACTGTCATGCAGACGAAATTAGCAGCGATGGTTTATACTTAAATTGATCACTTGGTTCCAGCAGGGGCTAGAGGTGTTTCAAAGGACAGGATGCTTCAGAGTCAGAGGAGGAAACAGTGAAAGCGGATCTGACTGGCACGTGTTCTATCAAGGTTGGAGAATTCTAGTGGTTTTAAGGGCACGTTGGCAGCCTTTGACTGGCTGCAAGGGGACATTTCAAAAGGAGGTTTTTTAGTGCTTGGGGGTGGAAGGTTTTTGTGGCTAAGCCAATTCCTGGAACAAGTGGGGATTCATAGGAGTGCTTTTTCTGAAATCAAACCGTCATATGGTTTTTATGGGGTCGAGGTGGGGCTGTATTTGGCCATAGAGCGTCATTTCCCATTCTTTCATGGAGATCACAACATTCACCTACAGGGCTGCAGTCTGATTTACGGCCACGAGAGGTGGCAAAGATTCTCTCCTTGCTCTAACTCTAGTCAGACTCTTAGTCCCACAGGACTAGACCTTCCACATCTGTCCTTGCTGGGTCTCATCGCTCAGTTTTAGCAAGAATTCTGGTAAGGCGGTTTGGGAAAAAACCCACTCTTGATATCTGATCCCTGTCATCTGATCAAATTCTTCACCCTCCCGCCCCCACCATCCCACAGGTGACATCTGGTCACCTGGCCTGCTTCCCGCAAGAACCTGGTATTAACAGGTCGGCTCAGCCAGAATCTCCCCTTACACCCCATCTTTCCTCTTAGTACTTTTTCATCCTGCGACACCCAAACTGCTGCTGGGCTGCAAATGCCCACTCGTCCTTATCGTATTTAGAATTGAGCTCAGGTTTATGCTGAGGCCTCCTAGTCTCTCTGTGTCTGTTAGGTGCCCACAGCATGGCCTGAGTCCAGGAGTCCTTGTCGATTTTCCCTCTGGAGCGTCTGACCCTCGCTGCAAGTGGGGTGTTAACACCTCCTACTATTGCTGTATTGCCATCTACTTTTACCTTAAGACCTTTTAATATTTGCTTTATATATTTAGGTGATCTGATGCTGAGTGCACTTTCTTTTACAGTTGTTATGTCTTCCTGCTGAACTGACACCTTTATTTTATATAATGATGTGTTGTCTCCTGTTTACAGTTTTGATGCATAGCCCATTTTATCTAAGCATAGCTGCTCCTTCTGTTTGGTTCCCACTTGCATGGACGACCTTTTCTGAGCCCTTTACTTTCATCCTGTGTGTGTCCCTGCAGGAAAAGTGAGTCTCTTGTTGGAAGGATATAGTCGGGTCTTGTTTATTTTACCCATTCAGCCATGTTATATCTTTTTATTGGAGAATTTAATTCATGTATATTTATATTTTATATGCAGAGTAATTAGGGATAAGTAAAAACTTTACACCGCCACTTCGTTGCTCATGCTTTCGTCGTTTTGCAGACCCTTTCTTTATTTCTTTCTCTCTTACTTTCTTTCTTTGTGGTTACGCGATTTCTTTCTACTAGTATGTTTTGGTCCCTTGCTTTTTATTTTTTATTTATCTATTTCAAGTTTTTGTTTTGGGCTTAGAAAAAACATAGTATAAACTACATAGCTATATAAGCTAACAACAACTTAACTTTGATTGCAAAAAAAAATAACCTTCACACAGCTCTGTACTTTCACTCCACCTCACCCCTACGTTTTGAATTTTTGATGTCACAATTTACATCTTTTCATGTTGCATATCCTTAACAAATTATTGTAGTTATCATTATCAGTTTAATAATTCTGTCTTTTAAGCTTCATACTAACTATATAGATAATTTGCATACCACCATTACAGGATTGGAGTATTCTGAATGTGAATGCGTGCTTACTTTACCAGTGAGTTTTGTACTTCCAGATGTCTTTGTGTTACTCATTAGCATTCTTTTCTTTCAGCTTGAAGATCTTTAACATTTCACGTAAGGTGGGTCTGGTGGTGTGAACTTTCTCAGGTGTTTCGTCTTGGAGAGTCTTTATTGCTCCTTCATTTCTGAATGACATTTTTGCTGGGCACAGAATTCTTGGTCGACAGTGTTTTTTCCCCTCAATCAGCACTTTGAATATATCATCCTACTCTCTCCTGGCCTGTAAGGCTGCTGCCAAGAAGTTGGCTGCTAGGAGTTTTTAACTCCCTTATACATTATTTGCTTCTTTTCTCTTGCTGCTGTCAGGATCCTCTCGTTGTCTACAAGAGTTTGAGAGTTTGACTGTAATATGTCTTGGGGTCATTTTATTTGGATAGAATCTAATTGGAGACCTATGGCCTTCCTGAACTTGGATATTTGTATCTTTCTCCAGGTTTGGAAAGTTTTCTGCTATTATTTATTTAAATATGCTTTCTGCCCCTTTATCTTTCTTTACTCTCTCTTAAACACAAATAACTGGAACATTTGCTTTTTCAGTGCTGTCCCATAAGTCCCGTAAGCTTTCTTCATTCCTTCTCATTTTGCTTTCTTTTTTTTCCTCTGGATGTGTATTTTCAATAACTTGTCTTGAGTTCAGAGACTCTTTCTGTTTTTGATTAGTTCTGCTGTTGATGGTCCTTATTGCATTTTTCATTTTGTTTATCGTATTTTCAACTTTAGGATTTCTGGAATTTTTTATTATATTAATATCTCTGTTAAATTTCTCTGATAAATTTCTAAATTGATTCTCTATTTTATTGGAGTTTACTAAGCTTCCTTAAAAATCTGTTGTAACTATTTTTTAATAAGGCAGTTCATTCATTTCCAGCTCTTAGGGTAAGTCACTGGCACCTTGCTATGAATGTTTAATGATGTCCCATTTCCCTAATTGCTCTTGGTCCTCGTGGTCACGTGTCAATGCCTGTTCACTGAAGGATTGACTATTCCAGTCTTTGCAGTCGGGCTTTGTCTGGGAACACAGGACGTCTCTGGTGTTCCCTACGTGCGTGACGCTGCGGCCATCCCCGTGCTGGAGGCCACTCTAAGTCCAGGACTGCTGCAGCTGGCACAGACCCACTGAAATTGTGTGGCTTCCGTGGCTGGCACAGTGGGTGGCTGGAATTAATCAATGAGAGCACCCGAACTTCGCAGGGCAGCAGGCCAGGAGTGAGGGTCTGGAAGACCTGTGGACTGCGGTGTGTTTTTGCAGTGTGATACTCTGGGATGGTTTCTCTGGCGTGCCTCGCCCATGGGCTGGAGCACAGAGCAGCCACCGAGATCCGTGCGCTAGGCACTGTGAGTCTCACCCCTGTTCTTTGTCTTTAAGCGACCTCAGGTGATGTAGCTGGCCAATATTCCCACCATTTCCTGTAGGATGTGTGAGAAGTGAGCATCCTATGAAGAGTCTCAGAATTCTGGGGAGGCCGAAAAGCTCACTTTCCCCCTGGAAAAAATGGGGTCCAAGGGAAGCCTCGGTATGTGCTGCTGTGCTGTCCTGGGGAGGTGGCGGCACGGTCAGAGGGCACCGTCCTCTCACTGTTTGGTCATGGCTTTCCTCAGTTTCGTGGTTCAAGGGGTGTCTCACCCTCACTCCCAAGCTCTGGAACATTCAGGGTGGGAGTGTTGCCTGTGAATAGTTGATAGCTGGATTTTGGAGGGGGAGGGAGTGAAGCCAGAGAACTCCTATTCTGCCATCATGTTAATCATGTTAAAGTCAGCACTTTAAATTTTTTTGGCAAAATTTATCATAATGTGATCCACAAGTTTAGGTAAATGAAAAAATAAATGTAGGGTCTCTGTTTGATGTGAAAGCAAAAGTTCAGGAAAATCCTGTTTAATTGTAATCACAGGACTTTAACTGGGGATCTGTTTCTCTGTGATTGTACTAGACATACATGCTGCTTTATAGTAAGGTACTATTTAAAATTTAACACTTGACATTTTGGCTCAGAAATAATAAATGAAAATGGTATTTTCTGGAAATAATAAACAACTACAGGAATTTTCTAGGGTAAATACATTGATTTATCCTTTGGGGTCTGTCTTCATTACTTATCTCTGCTATTTTATCCTGTCCCATTCTATCTTATGACAATATTTATGTATAATTTTGAAGTTTTGGCTTTCTGCTGTCCATCTGCTAGCCAGTTGTCTAACATAAAATCAGCATGTTCAGAAATGTAAATGGCAATAAAATGGTCCAGTACGCCTCTGCTTCCAGAGCTACTAAAAGAACATTTATCAGCCCATCTCCATGTGTACATTAAAAAAATAAAAAGCCAGCTATGAAAGCTCTACAAATCTGGTGTTTTGGTACAAGATTTGTGATAGTAGTAAATGTAGTATTTGCATATTATCACTGAAAATTGTGTCCAGCTTTTAAAAATATTTCTAATTACTTTGAAGCTTTTGAGTAATGAGAAATTTACAGTAAAGATTTCAATAACTTTTTGAAAGCATGGGAAATTGCAATGATATTAAAATCAATATTCTATCTGTTCTCACAATGGAAAATCTGAAAATTAAAAAAAAGCAAAGATTATCCCAAATTTAATTAAAATATAAATTGAGAAATATAACTACATAAAAATAAACACAATGCCTGGCATCATTAAATGACAGTATTGAAAATGTTATATTCTTAATAGATTAAACAAGCTCCTAAAAACACTTTTAAAAACTCAGTTCCTTTTTCTAAGTTAAAATAATAGAATTAGAGATATTTTATAATATGTGAATGTATTTATAAGTCAAATTAAATATATTATTAAGAAAAGTTCATATAATATTTTCATTAAAATCAGGAATAAAACAATTCTGCTCCTGGAATTATGTGCTAAATATTGTTCATCTAGGTCTGACCAGTGCACTCAGACATGGAATATAAATGAGATTTAATTAAGATTAAAAAAAATAATGAAAGGAAAAAGAGAGGAAGAAAAGAAAACACATTATGAACTTGTAACTTGATTGGTATCTCGAAAGTACAAAACAAGACACTGAGATTCCCAGACAACGAACGGTAGGTGCCATGACGCCTCCTCACATTCCCAGCACTGAAAGTCCTGGGATGATTATCTGCGACTTGGTTTACACTTTATCGTACTACATTCTGCAAAAATCTTCATGAGTTATAATTAGTCCTATGTAAAAGGATATCATATTTTAATAAGTGGCAGATTCAAATCAATACAGAACTCTCTGGAAACTGTCATTCCCTGTTTAATACTCTGATCCTAATAGAACTGGAGAATTTGCATTCTGCAAATAATGATGAATTAAATAAATGAATGCGTTTATTAATGAGTAAAAAGTACAGGAGCTAAGGGATTATTTACGGTAAATCTTGCCGAGGTACCCTTTACGTTGACTGTATTTCAGTTAGATTTGGCTTTTCCGTGTTGCATAGCATCTGGGTTTACAAGGAAGCTTTGAGTTAACACCATAAAGAGGACAACGGGGGAGTTGGCTCCTATCAAAGACAACAACAACAGGAGATGCATCGATATGTCAGTATCCTGCGGAAAACGTCATTTCTTTTTCATGTGGTTTTAGCCCCTGGAGGGCATAGCACTGATGATGAGTGGAAACAGATGGTGGCAATGAAGCTGGAGCAGGTCCTGGGGCTCCTAATGCTCCCAGTTTGGGACCTTTGCACAGCCCATGGGGAGGGGCCCAGATAGGTGTGTGTCCTGGGCCTAAGGGCAGGGTGGGGCGGGATTGAAGAACTGAGCCCTGATAAAGCCGATCTGGTGAGTGTCTGCCTCAGAGGAGTACTATAGTTTTTTTGCTGACTTTTTAACACTTTCTTTGTGTGAAAATGAAGACTATTAGAAAACTGCCCAAGGTACTCTCTTTTTTTTTTTGCAGTGAGGGTCTCACTATGCTGTCCTGGCAGGGCTGTAGTGACTATTCACAGGTGCGATCATGGTGTACCGCAGCCTCAGACTCCTCAGCTTAAGGGGTTCTTCCGTTTCAGCCTCCTGGGGCACTGGGACTGCAAGTGTGTGCCACCACAGCCCGCCCAGGGTGCCCTCTTCTAACGCAAAAAGAACACGATGAAATCTTTATATAGAGAATTAGCTCTTCTGAACCAGAAAAATGTGTCCATTTGCTAACAGCTCTCCTAGTATTATAGGAAAAATAGTCAACTATATAGAAATAGCACAAACTCTTTCACAGGATCTCAACAATGTCCGAAATTATCAGTAAGAGGGTAGATTTGGCAAGTAGTTTATGTGAGTACTATATAGCTACGTGAGGTAGTTTACATACTAATACATGGAAATTGTATATTATTAATATGTAATTTTTCACAAGAAATATTCACGCTATTTGTATGGAGATGTTCAAATTAGTCATATTTTAATTATAGTGACTAGTGCTATTTTCCTTTATTTGAACATGGCA
>RJWJ010039323.1:0-14517 GCA_004363605.1 Indri indri | reverse complement strand
GTGAGGAAACTATAAATAACCCAGTACTTAGTACTTCTAACCAACAGGCTATCTACAGATCTTCACCAAAGTGGTGGATTTCACAAATGCATTGAAACAAGCAAAACAGAATGTCTCATCTTCTACTTGGGTGGTCGCCTGTAAGGCTTTTGACATTTACAAATATGTACAAATATTTACAAATAATGTTTGACATTGTCTAAATCAGAGTGAAGGCTGACTGTAGGCTCTGAGTATGTACTAACATTTTACATGTAGGAGTTTTAAAAATGTGTATTTTCAGAAAGAGTCCATATAAGAAAAAAAATAGCTTGTTTACAAGTTGGCTGAGGACTAGTAAGTAAGATTTTAGGATTTTTAGGTAGGAGCTCCATTCCAAAAATATGGAGATATTTAATTGTCTTTTGTAATTTAAATAAATTCTTTTTTTAAATCCTATTATTATAGTATTAAATACTATTTTCAGGACTTTGGATCTGAAAAAATTTTGTTTTTCTAGCATCCATTATTTTCAAAACAAAAGCTCAAAAAGTTGACATTGTTATCAGCTGAAAAAAAGCCAGAAGCCAGTTGTGAGCTCCTGTGGAAATAATACATTCAATAGGGGACTTGGAGGTCAAGAAGTTCCAAGGTGGAAGAGAGAGAAATGTTAAAACAAGGTGTGGATCTGCATCTCCCACATCTGAAAATTCAGGTGAATTAAAGAGTTAAAGTTTAAAAAATTTACTGAAAATAAGGAAGTTTCAGTAATTACAATTTTAAATATTTGGATTAGAATGACATTATAATGCAAAAGAAAAGATACGACTAGCAAAAAATCATTATTCAAAAAATAACGAGTATAATTAAAAGACACACTGGGAAAACAATCATTTCGGACACAAGAGTTGATATTTTTATATTGATTTTAAAAAACCCAAGACTTGAGATTTTAAAAATAAAAAATTTACAGAAGACCAAATGTCATATATATGTAGTAATGAATTTATGGAAAAATAAATGTCATACATCTCAGTCCTTGACTGAGTGACTTAATCATGGGGGAAAATGTACAACTCTAAAATAATAATCTTGTATTGACAATAAGTGATTAAAAAGCAAACATATGATATCAGAGGCCCATTTGCTAGGTCATGCCATTTTCCCAGTTAGTGTAATCACTTGAATTAGCGGTGGTCCTAAAGAGTGCCTGCTCTTACTGAGCCATTTCTCAAAGGCCATTAAGACTGAGTTGGTAAACAAAAGGTGGTTAATGTGGCATGGCTACTTCACTTTTGCGGCAGTATAAACATCTACCTTTTGAGAAGACTTCATACATTAAAGGGAACATGTCTCCACATGCCTGCATTATTCTATGTAAATTGGGAGCTAATTCTCAGGGATTAATTTATTTTCTGGCAAAGGTAAGTGCTTTTTGTTCTTTTTCTTTTCTTTTCTTTTCTTTTCTTTTTTTTCTTTTCTTTTCTTTTCTCTTTTCTTTCTCTTCTTCTTCCTGACAAGCTGTTAGGCTCTGAACAAATGAGGACAGTTAACAAGATATTTATGTGCATACTTTTTAAACCTCCACATTAATCTCACTTCACCTTGTTTCCTGTTTAGATCACAGTGGTTACTGTCTTAGCAACAAATCAACATGTCAGTTTTCTCAATCTTCTCTAAATTGCGTATTATCTGCTCACCAGCTATTAGCTTTTACTCTAGTTAAATCTAAGTTAAATAATTGTGTTTTTTTAAGGAAATAAATAAATCTCAATCACCCTGTTTTTCTGTTGTCTTAGTTGTAATTATGATCTTATAGATCAAAATTTTTATAAGGCCTTACACAAATCTTACGACGATCTTATAAGATCTTATAGTTCCCTCAAAATAGAACTACTAATGTAATTTGGAATGCTTTTCTCATAAGTAAACACAAATTAGAATTTACTTCACATGACAAGATCTCATTTTGAGCTCCACAAATGGCATCTTGGGGGGCCAAAACTGCTTTCCATGAATTCTGTATCATCTAGATGCCAGTCTTAAAATGGAACACCCAGTCACATCAGCGCCCAAGTCTGTGCTGGGGCATGATTGTGTTTGTGCAAAATGCGTGCTCAATGACTGCGCAGTAAGGGTTTCCCAGCAGTTGAAATAGAGAGGTCTTAAGTCCACTGGTACATCCACACCTCATTCACGTGGCAAATGGCTGCTTAAGCAGATGTTTCTATAATAATTCAGCGAAGGTAAGTGAGCACTAAACAATGAAGAAATTTCTTCATGCAATGAAGAAATTTGTTGCTTTCAATTTTAGCAATCAATAAAATAAAAAAAAATAATGTTTATTTCAACAATGCCATGATGCTAACCTGAACTTTAAGTAAAAAAAAAATAGCTTTTTCCATTTTTCATGTCTCAGATTGGCACTTGAAGATTGCTTATTGGGTAAATTGTGATTATTCTGAGCTAGCTGACTTGAAACTATTCTGCTTCATATAATATACAAATGTCAACAGGCAATTCTTACGGTAGGATTCATGTAAAAATACAGAAACAGATCAAATATTAGAACCAAATCTAAGGCTGTATCTTTCATCAAACCCAGTATAATTTGTCACATTATATTATTAATTTGAATATTTAAAATTTTTTGTTTGATTGCATTTAAAACGTCATTTGGTTTTTTGGCTATAGTTACGCTATAAAGTATTCTTAGTTTTATTAGTATTTAATATTATATCTAAAGGATTTTAGTCTAAATATTTTTTCTTTAAGTTGGACTCAATATTATTGAGTCCCACCAGCCGTCTTTGAGTATTCTTATCTCTTCACATCCACATCAACATTTATTGTTTTGGAACTGTTCGATAAAGGCCATTTTTACTGGAGATAAGTGATATCTCATTGTGGTTTTGATTTGCATTTCCCTGATGATTAGAGATGTTGAGCATTTTTTCATATGTTTGTTGGCCATTAGTCTATCTGCTTTTGAAAAGTTTCTGTTCATGTTCTTTGCCCACTTTTTGATAGGGTTGTTTGATTTTTTTCTTGCTGATTTTCCTGAGTTCTATATAGATTCTAGTTATCAGCCCTTTATCAGATGTGTAACATGTGAATATGTTCTCCTATTCAGTAGGTTGTCTGTTTGCTCTTGTGATAGTTTCTTTGGCTGTGCAGAAGCTTTTTAATTTGATCAGGTCCTATTTATTTATTTTTGTTACCACAAACTAGTGCAACCTCTGTGGAAAGTAATATGGGGATACATCAAAGAGCTACAAGTAGAATTACCATTTGATCCAACAATCCCATTACTAGGCATCTACCCAAAAGAACAAAAGGCATTCTATAAAAAAGACATCTGCACTTGAATGTTATAGCTGTTATAGCAGCACAATTCACAATTGCAAAGATGTTGAAACAACCCAAGTGCCCATCAATACATGAGTGGATTAATAAAATGTGGTATATGTATACCATGGAGTTCTATACAGCCACAAAAAACAATGATGATCTAGCACCTCTTCTATTATCCTGGATAGAGCTGAAGCCCATTCTACTAAGTGAAGTATCCCAAGAATGGAAAAACAAGCACCTCATGTATTCACCATCAAATTGGTATTTACTGATCAACATTTAAGTGCACATAGAGTAGTAACATTCATCGGGTGTCGGGCAGATCGGGGGGAGGAGGGGATGAGTATGTATGCACCTAAAGGGTACAGTGCTCACCATCTAGGGGATGGACACGCTTGAAGCTCTGACTTGGGTCGGGCGAAGGCAATATACATAACCTAAACATTTGTACCCCTGTAATATGCTGAAATAAAAAAAAAATTAAAAAAAAGAAAAAAAACAAATATTATCGAGAAACAAAGATTTTTCAAATAAAAACCATGAAAAAAAACAGCAAAAAAAGATTCGTCTCCTTTGATCACTAAGAAGAAATTCTAACTCAAAAAAAAAAAAAAAAAAGCCTTGGTAAGAGAGAGAAACATTCCACCCATTCAGGCTATATTAACACTGGTGTTAGCCAGATAAAATGCGCATTTTAGAAAATAAACATTTTATTTGGTGATTTCCCAATACCATAATAGTACATCATAGAAGCCAATGATTTATTTTTACTGCCTATTTTCAAATGAAAGCTGTAATCTTCATATCTGATTTTAGATAAGTTCCAAAGTCTTGCATTATGAAATACATTCACATAACTGCTATGCCATATTTGTTTCTTAGAAACTTTCTTACCATAAGCAGAAATTCTCACTTGTTTTTCTTGTCTGCTTTTGGTTATGTTTTCAAAACATGCACCTTGTTAGGATGGTGCAATAGCAATACTAACATTCCTACTACTGATAACAGTAATGAAATAGAACTACCAAAACCTTGTGGTTTTGTAGGGTTTAACACCTTGTAAAATACTCTCTCATGTATTAATTCTCACAATGGTGTCTTGAAGAAGCCCTATTGTTCTCCATTTACAGGTGAAGAGAGAGGTAAAAAGGCCTATCCAAGGACATAGAGTTAGTGAGCAATTTAACCAAGGAGACTTTATCTTGGCAATTTCTCACAATTATTGCCTCTCTTCTCTCTTGTTGCCCCAGCAGCTCTCGTTCTGGCCTTCCTGCCCCCAGCTTGTCTCCACATTCAGATCATCCTTTATTCAGCTACAAGAATTATCTTCTTACAGAAATAAATCTGAGCTGTCATTCCCCTTCTGATAAAGAGCCACTGCTGGCGTTAAACTGAAGGCCAGAACGTCATGTGGCCTGACTTACCTCTCTTCAACCTCACCCTGTGGCCCCCTTTCAATACAATTACTGCAATTTGCATAGGACGATGGACAAATAAATAACCCTAGAGTGTCCCAAGCAGGTGGGCGATAGGCGATAACAATGGCTGAAGCATAATAGTATTGTTAAAATTACTTGAAATCAGTCTCACACATTGTATTGTCTCATGCAGTTCTTTTTGCTCTTACATAAAATCCTATTTGCTTACTTAAAGTCCACTTGTGGAGAGACTTGCCATGATTATTATCTAATAATGCTTCAGGTATTTCAGTCATGATATGCTTAGGCCAAGTACAGGACGCATTATCATTGCTCCAGAAAACATCAGGTAATTTTACTACTCTATGTCTGGAATGTCCTCCCCACAGCCTGTAATTGCCTGACAAACCTCTCCTTAAATACCAGCTCAACATTCTTGTGATGTCTTTCTAACTTCCTTAGGCAGGGTTAGCATCTCTGTCTCATGCTCTAGCTAATCATTCTGTCCATGCCTCCAGAAGGTCAAGCATTCCTCGTTTATAAGGTTTTCATAAAGTTGATACATATAAAGGAAGAGAAATGAAATCACCTATCATTCAATTACTTATTTAAAAAAACATTATTGTGACTTTGGTTTATCACATTGCGTGTTTCTCCAGTGTCTAGCCATTTGTTTGTTTTTAGTAATTCAGTAATCCTACTATGTGATTAACTATCTTCTGTTCCTCCCATTATTTTATGTCTTTGAAACCGTCGATTTTGCTGTCTGTATACTATTGCAACAAGTAAATACACCATTGTTTATTTAATCCTTCCCATTCAAAGAACGTTAATTTTTCTTTTAGTTCTTCCTTAATCATGTATAATATATGCAGCCCCAATCTTATCACAGGGCTTAGATATTCAATAAATGAGTGTTAAAGAAGCCTAGCTGTCTAGGCCAGTTAAGCTATTTCCCTATTATCTTACTGTTTTGATGAACTTTAATCCCAGATACTAAATATTTCCTGAAAATTTGTGGTGGAGTGGACGACAAAGTGAGAAAGGTAGGAAAGTTCTCTAGATATTTTAGTTTGGAGCTTTTCCTTTGGACATATCAGAGATTACAATTTCCATGGTTATCATAACTCTTCCACATAGTTGGTTGTGTGTTCGTAAGCATTTGCTTCTTCCTAAAATGTTTCATTTGACTATATCAGCTGCAAAAACTTTTTATCTATGCCACCAATGGAACAAAAAGAAGGATATGCAAACATCTTTTTACAAAATACGTTGTGGTTTGTGCTTGGATAGATATCAAGCCTGTGGCATGCAAATATTAAAATACATCAAATTTATAGTAAGCTAAAAGGGTTTACTTTTTCAGAGAGGGCATTTCCTTGTGGCTCAAGGAAATGTCACAGAATGAATAAGTGGAGCTAATTATAGAAACTTGCCTAAATTCTTGGATCCTTTTTACCAACATTGGGATTTGCTCCAGCATGTCATTGGAAGGTGAGAGTGGGGAATGGGTAAGGGGTGAGTGGGAGAAGCACGTTCCATTTGATCACATACATACAAATGGTCAGTGATGCTGAAAAAGACCCTGACAAATAACTGTTTGCAGAAATAAATGATTTATTTGGAAAATTGTTTACATTGGTATTTTACACATTGGCTTCCATCGCATAAGAGGAAACATAATATGGAAATAAAGTCTAGTAGAGGGAAAAAACAAGGGATTTGGATGCAGACTTTGGTTCACATCCCATTTCTATCCCTTATGACTTCTGTCACCTTAAGCAAGTGGTTTAACCTCTCTGATCTTTAGATTTCTCATCTGTAAGATAGGAATAGTAATGCTTCCCTTGCTAAGCTGATATGAAGGTAAAAAAAGGCAAGCACTTAGCATCTGGCACACAGTAGGCATTCAAAAAATGGGAGCTATTCGTATCATCATATTATGTTACATACTGGTGTACAAAAAACAGGAGAACTTGGGTTTCATCTGAAATAAAAATCAATTGATCTAAGAAACATGCGGGAAGAATAGGTTATGAGAGGACTACTGCTATTTTTTTTTAATCATCTGTAACCTAGTTTATCTGATATTGTCTTAAATCCATGGACCTCTTCATTTGTGGACAGGCTCCGTGAAGGTCATCTGAAAACTTCCAATGTGTCTATCATAGGTTGAGTCAATAAACTGGGTTTTTGGTCCACAAAAAGTAGGAATCTTGAAAATGACCTCATTAGCTGCATAGAATCTGGGAGAAGCATCTGCTCTGACAATCTGCCTTTGACTCTATCTGAAAACTTTAATCTGAGTCTGGTGAAGTCCTACTGCACATGAGATCTACCAACCAAGGAGTGTAACTGTGCTCAGATTCTCCTTTTCACTTGGAATATTTTTCTCCCCAAAGATACCGATAAAAGGAAATTTGGTTATTCAAGAGAGAATGGCGAGTTCACAAATACTCTTTCTCCATGCCCCGTTCTTTCATCTTGGCAAAATACTAATGAAAATAAGGAAATGTCAAACCTTTTTGAAAGCCAATAAAAACATATTAATGACATAAATGTGGAAATGCGAGGTCAGGAGGAGAAAGAGAATGTGTATAGGTATTTCTTTAATTAAAAGTACACCAGCAAACTACATTTGAGGTTCATAAGATAGATATGTTAACTTTATACCCAAAATGGAATTTAGAGAAAGTAAAATCAAGATAATTTGGCAGGGGTTTGTTTAGTACTATGTGAGCAAATGATTCCAAAGAATGGTTCATTAAATTCTGTCAAAGTGAATACAGTATCTCTTTTAAAAATACCATTTTGTTTTGTAAATTGGGCTCTTCTAGCAATTACCTTTTAATACATCTGTACCAGAAAGGAAGTTTGCTAGCAGAGGTACTTGGGAAGGTACCAAACATTGATAGGTGAATCTTTTGTTTAATCTGAGAAGATAATCAAGTTCTTTTTTTCTTGAACTTAACCTTCTTTCAGATTTTAGTGGTTCTACCCCAGCCTGCCCAGACTCTTTTCCAGAGTAAATAGGAAGGGTGTAATTGGCACTATTACTCATGGAAACCTAGAGTCCCGCTGTTGTCTTAAATCAAAACTCGTTTGTGAACAGACAAAGCCTTTTCTCACCTGACCCTCCTAACCACCTAGGAAGATGCTTTTCTCTATTCCATGACTAAGCTAAGTGAGGTCAAGGCTTTTAAGTAAATTGTCCGGCAGCACACTATTAGTGAGCAGGAAATAGGACAAATGGAGGCCTCAAAAACCCTGGTTCATATTCTGGTGGATTCATTGAATCAATTTATTGTGATCTTGGAGGGCCACAGACAACAGTGGCAGTGGCAAGGGATGAGATACAGGTAAGTAGACATTAATGTTAGGATACTGGGAAATAAGATGTACAAGAAAAACCTTAGCAGCAACAAATGCTGTACAGTCTAAATTGGCAGAGGTAGCCAAAACGAAGGTGGTAAGTTTGAGAGCATGAAATCAAGAATTTAGAAACAAGGCAGTTGTGTTAGCCAGCGGTGAGCTAAAGGTCACATGCATCGAATACAAATAACAAAGACACTCTTTGATAATACCTCATTTTGTTCTGAGACTAGCATGCAATGAGGTAAGAAGATTGCTGTGGTCTGAATGTCTGTGTCTCTCCAAAATTCATATGTTGAAATCCTAATCCCCAGGTGATGGTATTAGGAGGTGGGGATTTGGGGGAGGTGTTTCAGTCATAGGTATAGAGCCCTGAGGAATGGAATTAGTGCCCTTATAAAATAGGCGCCAAGGTACTCTTTTGAGTCTTGCCACCACGTGAGATACAGCTGACATCTGTGACTCGGAAAGCAGACCCACACCAGACACCAAACCTGCTGGGGTCTTGATCTTGGACTTCCTGGCCTCCACAACTGTGAGAAATAAATTTCTGTTGTTTATAACATACTCTGTATATGGTATTTTGTTATAGCAGTCTGAATGAACTAAGACAAAAATCTTATCTGTTTTCCAGTGTGAATCACTGTCAAGTAGAGTCTTAGAGGTTAAGATGATTTTGACTATTCTATACATACCTAAATGTAGTTCTCTTTTATTTTGCTGAGGCAAGAATTTGACCACACAATGTGAATTGCGATAGTCCCTTACGTGGCGAGTGATCCTGGGTGACTATCCAGTACTCTCATCTCTACTTTTTCTCTTTTTTATTTTTTACTTCTTGTGGTAAATTTCAGGGTGAGGTGGGGTCCAATATTGATGTTTATGAAATATGGCCCTCAAGAGAAGGTTAAAGCTTGAATATAATGTAGAAATTATAATAAACAAAATATTATTATTCTTGAGAGAAATGAGGTTTCCAAGAAAGCTAAGAGACTGCATAAATAAGTATCTGCGTTTTGAGGATTTTTCTGAAGCATTGGGACATAGCCCTTGTTAAGGTCAAGTTTACTACATAACCATCTAGAATACACAACAGACTTCTTTGAATGTGATTAATTTATATAAAGTGCTCTCTCTTATACAAAGCAGAGAGGCTCTAGGACCTGTAGTGAAAGACAGAATGAGCATCAAGGCCCTAAGACAAAGCCAAATACATACCTGATTTAATGACATTCACCCTGCCGAGTCTGTAATAAGCACTATGTGATCAGGGAACTGAAATTTATATTCAAAATAGTCCCTTCTGGAATACATTCATGTGAAAATTATTTCCTGCATCTAATGTAAATAAGCTGCTTTGATTCAAAAGACAAATAATTTCTGCTGT
Organism: Indri indri; assembly: GCA_004363605.1. Classification (NCBI taxonomy): domain Eukaryota; kingdom Metazoa; phylum Chordata; class Mammalia; order Primates; family Indriidae; genus Indri; species Indri indri. The sequence continues at coordinate 5,007 of RJWJ010039323.1, read as the reverse complement.
CGGTAACCAGCCATGCCTGATCACTGACAGACAACCTCCTGGTCTACTTCTGATGGACAGACGGGGGCAGTGTGAGGCCTGATGTCAGTTCCATACAATCAACTAGATGCTTCTTCACACTCACCCTAAAGGGGTCAACTGAAGGCTTAGAGGCTTAGAAAAATAGTATGTTAAAAGTTCATTCATGATTTTTATTTGATAGACCTCTATTAAAATGGAAACAATTAAGATACAAAGAGGGGCGATACCTGTTTGCTTAAGGTCACTGTGAGATGGAAGTATTTTCTGACATCCTTTAACTCAGGGAACTCTCGTTGCTGAAGTGTTCCCTTAAAAGACAGTCAAGCAGGTGATGGGATAAAAGACACAATACTGAAAAATATGGCACCTTGGCATATTGAATATTTTCAGCTGAAGGAATTTGAGAAATGGCAGGTGTATGAAGCATTCTTGAACCTTTTCCCCTGAGCAGGTCATGAGTGTTGGGAATCATGTTGTGAAAACAAACTCTTTTTTGTCTTTTTGCTGTTGAACATGCCTCCTCTCTGGAACGTTACCCTTTGTCAGCTGCATGCATTGCAGACTTGTTTGAACTCTTGGACTCTAAGGTGGAGGTAATAGTTTTATTAGAGGGAAAATTACTGTTAAATTAGAAGCTAATTTCTCTTCCAGATTTTCTTCTAGGGACATCTATGTTGCTTGATGGTGACTGTGAGTTAAATGAAATCTTAACAAGTTTCCTTATATATTATATTTCTTGAGAGTCCAAGAGCTGAAAGTACGTATTCCTCTGACTGCTAATGCTGGCCCTGGTTCGAATCCCTTACCATGTCCATTTGAATATAATATAGGAATGATATGTTTAAGGAGATAAGCAGTTAGAATCTGATATTTCAGTTATTATCCCTGATTAAAAAAAAATACGTGGAATAGTGTCTCTTGACTTTCCTTCCAAACATTAATCCCAACAAACCAGAAACACATGTTGTGAGCCAACCTTAGTTATGTAAGTGTGTATTCCTTGCAGTGCTAATCTTCTGTATTTAAGGCATACCCTCCTTCTCGGATTGGAGGTAAAATGCCTCACTCTAAATTTCCTAACTTATCTTACCTGGCTATTGTGAGGATAACAAATGACAATTCATCATTATGAACAACCAAATAAGGTGAGTTTCCTAAATTATTTAGGAGTCAATGATAGGCTATTGCTATGAAATTACTTGGAAGGCTATTTGTGAGTTGAAGAATGGATGGGAGCTCTATGTTACAGAGGGTTAGTTTATACTGACCAACTAACTGAATTTGAACTCTATTTTCCTTAATGATGGGTGTGGATGGGAATGAAGCCAACCTCTCATAATGACCTCAAACATCTCAGGAATGCAGCATAACCCTTCCCAAAGAAGAGATGGTCAGCAGGAGGCATTACCACGTGGGATGAGGATTCTTCATTTACTTCCCCAGAGGATATGAAATGAAAGGTTCATAGGATTCTATTTTCAAGGGTTTTGTTTTGGCTCATTTCTGGGAACTCCCTTGTATAATGATGGCTTCTTTCCAAAAAGTGTTGATGCTAAGATAAGTTTATAGGATCATAGCACAGGAAGCTATTTACATCTCCCATTTTGTAAAAACTGTTCAAATTAACTGCTCCTGTGTTGTCTATATTTGGGAAAAATTTTGAAACATTAGGAAAAACTTATAAATCACAGAACTTTTGAATAAGCAGGGCCTTAAAAAAATCCACAAAAACCTGGGACTTGAGTTCTGTTTCCATAACTAGTTATTTGATCCTTAATAAATTATAATCTCTCTACATTCAGTTTCTAATTTTAAAATGAGAATAATAAAACATACATGGTGGTTGCTGTAAAGATTCAATAATAAAAGTATGCAAAAAAGACCTGCAATTTTTGGTTGCAGTGTGATCATTAAGTTTTTGTTCCTAATTCTCCTGTTATCTTAACATTTGTGAACTCATGTTTTATTAATCTCTAAGTATGTTTTTACTTTTTACTAGTATTCTTTGGTTTATTGAGTCATTTTAGATTCCTAAGAAAGTGATAAGGTAAAAAGACATTGAAAATAATTTTGATGTTTCTTAATATTTTTATTTCTAGGATTAATGCTACAAGCTTATATTGGACATCTGTCAGTAAATGCTAGAGTTATTAAGAAAGATTAGTGGAAGATTTGAAATTTAGATTCTTTCTCTTTCAAAGAGTATCTGAGACCAAAATGTGATGCAACTTTTGTGCATTAATCCATTGCATACTCCCACAGAAGCCTCCCATTATGCCTTAACAACAGCTTGTCATCCATTTGGCAGAAATTTTATCCCTTGAGAACAACCAAATTCCAAATTGTGGAGGTGTTTTTTAAAATGAGAACTTTGGTTTTATTCTTTTTTTTTTCCCCCTTTATGCATAAGAGTAAAAGGAAATTCAACTCCTTAGAAATAAAAAATTCAATGACGATAAGTTTTATATTTTGATCTAACTTGTATTCTTAAAATTTAACATTAAGAGTACATTGATTCGCAATTATTGTATAACAAAGGAATACTACATACTGAATTCAAGCAGAAAATCTTTTTTCATGGTCCTGGCAACACATTTCCTCTTTGGGAATGGCTTTGGAAGTCCACGGCCTTTTGTGCAATTCTTAGTTTTAAATCTTTGAAACAATAGCTCACTCATCTTAGTTCCCCTCCAACCATCCTCACCCCCACTCCTAAGAATGAAAGAAGTAAACACAAATATAGCAGCGTGGCTTGGAACAAATAAGAAATCCTGGGGACTCGATGAGTTTTTAATATTTTTTTCCCCTGTAGACAAGATACAAGTTTGGCTCACACATAAGATCTCCAGTTGTTGGAAACTATTATTCTAAGTGAAGTATCTCAGGAATGGAAACACAAACACCACATGTACTCTCTAATAATTGGGAGCTAAATAATGGGAACAAATGGGCTCAAAGAGATGTAAAGGACATTGGAAAACAAGAATTTAGGAGGGTGGGATGGGATGAGGTATAAAAACTTACCTCTTGGGTACAATGAACATTATTCTGGTGATAGGCACACTAAAAGCCCCAACTTAAGCATTATGGAAGGTATCCAAGTAACAAAAACATTTGTACCACTTTAATTTTTTTTATTTCAAAATATTACGAGAGTACAAATGTTTCTGGTTGTATGTGTCAATTTTGTTATGCTTGAGTCAGAATTATAAGTGTGCCCATCACCCAGATAGTGTTCACTGTACCAGTTAGGTAGGTTTTTTCCCATTCCCTCCTCCCCTCTGCTTGATTTTCACTGAGTTTTACTTCCATCTGTGCACATGTGTGCTCATCGGTTAGTTCCAGTTTAATAGCGAGTACCTGTGGTTTTTGCTTTTCTATTCTTTAGATAATTCACTTAGGATAATGGTTTCCAGCTCCATCCAAATTGTTGCAAAAGGGCTTAATTTATTCATATTCATCGCTGAGTAGTATTCCACAGTGTGCATATATATACAACATTTTGTTAATCCATTCATGAATTGAGGGGCATTTGGGTTGATTCCATGTCTTTGCAACTATAAATTGCGCTGCAATAAACATTTGAGTGCACATATCTTTTTGATAAATTGACTTCTTTTGCTTTGGGTAAATACCCAGTAGTGGGACTGCTGGATCGAACGATAGGTCAACTTTAGTTCTTTCAGGAATCTCCATACTGTTTTCCTTAGAGGTTGCACTAATTTGGAGTCCCACAAACAGATAGTGTGTAAACATTCCTTTCTTTCTGCATCCATGCCAGCATCTACTGTTTTTGGACTTTTAATAAAAGCCATTCCAATTGAGGTAAGGTGATATCTCATTGTGGTTTTAATTTGCATTTCCCTAGTAATTAGTGACTTTGAGCATTTTTTCATATGTTTGGTGGCCATTTGTCTATCATCTTTTGAAAAGCTTCTGTTCATGTCTTTTGTACACATTATAATGGGATTGTTTGCTTTTTCCTTGCTGATTTGCTTGAGTTCTGTGTAGATTCTGCTAGATTAGCCCTTTATTGGCCATATAGCTTGCAAATATTTTCTCCCATTCCATAGGTTGTCTATTGTTCTGTTGATTATTTCCTTACCTGTGCAGAAGCTTTTTAATTTAATCAAATCCCAATAATTTTTTTTTGTTGTTGCTCTGATTCCTTGGGGTCTTCCTCATAAATTCTTTGCCTAGGCCAATATCTAAAAGAGTTTTTCCAACATTTTCTTATAGTTTTCTTGTAGAATTCTTACAGTTTCATGCCTTACATATAAGTCTTTTATCCACCTTGAATTGATTTTTGTGAATGGTAAGAGATATGGATCTTGTTTCAGTCTTCTACATGTGGCTATCCAATTTTCCCAGCACCAGTTACTGAATGGGGCTTCTTTTCCCCAATGTATATTGTTGTGTGCTTTGTCAAAGATCAGGTGGCTATATGTGGATAGTTTAATGTCTGGCTTTTCTGTTCTGTTCCATTCATCTATGTTTCTATTTTTGTACTGATACCCTGCTTTTTTGGTTACTACAGCCTCATAGTATAGTTGAAGTATTGTAATGTGATGCCTCCAGATTTTTTCTTTTTGCTTAATACTGCCTTGTTTATCTTTTCAGAGAACCAACTTTTTGTTTCATTGATGCTTTGTGTTTTTTGTTTGTTTGTTTTTTCTCTATTTCGTTTAGTTCTGCTCTGATCTTAGCTATTTTTTTTTTTCTTCTGCTTATTTTGGGTTTGGCTTGTTCTTCCTTTTCTAGTTTCTTGAGACATGTCATTAGATTGTTAATTTGTGATCTGTCTCTTTTCGGGCATTTAAGGCTATGAATTTTCTCCTTAGGACTTCTTTTGCTGAATCCCACAGATTTTTGGTAGCTGTGTCCCCTTTGCTGTTCAGTTTGAGGAATTTTTTGATTTCCATCTTAATTTCATTATTGAACCAATAATCATTCAGCAGAAGATTGTTTAATTTCCATGACTTTGTG
>RJWJ010039322.1:0-14521 GCA_004363605.1 Indri indri | reverse complement strand
CTCGAGTCCCAGTTCCCAGCCCCAAGCTCTGCCTTCGACTCTGAGGTGGCTGCCACCGTCAAGTGTGTTTGTGGCCGGTTGGGGAAGAAAGCCACAGTAGAGAGAGTGGCTGGTTCTAGACAACCCCTCCGGACCCTACCTCTTTACTTTATGCGGTTTTCCATCAGCTGGAGGTCCTGTTTCTCCAAAGGAGGGCATGGTGTGATAGCTGAGAATTTCTTAAGATTTTCTTGCACCATTTGGAGGCAAGCCAAAGCCATATCACCAGTTAGAGTTTTCATTTTCTTCCAAGCACACGGGAGTCACTTCTGGCATCGGAATGTGACCTCAAAGAGTCACTTTTCAGGGTGACAGCATGCTTCAAAAAACATGCCGCCTTGGGTTGGTGTGTGGGTGGGGAGGTGGGGGTGTGTGGGGTGTGGTGAATTTGGCTCTCCTTGTGGCAAGTTTTCTTTTCCTTTTTTTCCTAACACAGCTGATGGATTAGGCCTTTGTCATCATGACACTCCTTCCCGACTTCCGTCAGGACTCAGGCCTGTGCAAGCTGGCAGGCTGGGGTTGGGTCGGGGTCGAGGCTGTGGGTCTCTTGGAGGCTTCTTTGTGGGCACTGCCCTGCTCTGCCTGGGGGGTGCTCTGACCACAGATGGAGTCAGTGGCCACTGTAGAAATCAAGGACCTGGTCCCTGCACACGTGTCATCCTCCTTGGACGACACTTAATGCGCCGTCTCCAGGACGTCCGCCTGGGACAGAGGACTTGCTTCAGCCTCATGTAGAATAACCAGCATGTCTTTGGGTCTATCGCTGTTTATGGGATTCCTAAGTTATTTAAGGACGAGGCAGATGAAACATGAAAAAGCAAAAGACCACAATGGGAACCTTTGCTTTTTTAAAAACAACTTTATCGAAGTATAATTTCCATACTGTAAAATCTATACATTTTAAGGATTCTATCCAGTGATTTTCAGTAAATGTACTGAGCTGTGCAGCCATCACCATAATCTAGTTTTAGGACATTTTCGCCACCCCAGTGAGATTCCTTGTGCTCCCTGAGTTGCTCCCCAGGCAACCACGAATCTGCTGTCTGTCTCTATAGATCTACCTGTTCTGGACATTTCATATCCACGGAAGCAGACAACATGTGGTCTTTGCATCTGGCTTCTTTAACTCAGCCTAATGTTTTTGAGGTCTGTACATGTGGCATATTGCCAAATAGTGTTCCTCTATAAGGATATACCACATTCTGTTTATCCATTCGTTGGTCGATGGTCTCTTGGGTTGTTTCCACTTTTTCTCTGTGGCAAATAATGCTGCTAGGAGCATTTGTGCCCAAGTCTTTGTGTGGACTTATGTTTTCATTTCTCTTGGGCAGATTCCTGGGAGTGGAATTGTTGGGTCCTATGGCAAATTTATACGCAACTTTTAAGGAAATATACATTGTACATTCCAGCCAGCAGCATATGAGCGTAACCAACCAATTTTGGTCTAACTATAAACTTAGAGACTGCTGCATGTGGAATCCAAACATTGGCACCTGCCTGTGGGAATCAGACCCTCACCAGAGCCCTGACAACACACTGGAAGAGCCTCAACCCGTTTCCACATAGGTTTCCCCAGCGTAACGCAGAGCTTCCAGACCCCAGAGGATCCCACTCCCCTTCTAAGACTTGCTAGCCATACTCCCCTGCAGTCTGTCTCATTCAAAGAGGATTCGCTTTTATAAAAAATGCTCTGTGTCACACCGTTGCTAGTTTAGCAACTTTATTGAACAATGTGATTTACCATCCATGGCCTGCCTTCGAATGGATTCATTTACCTGCATCGATTGCTATATGTCGCTGTTAACTGGCACTAGAAAATGCACAGCGGTGCTCAAAAACTGTGTAGTGTTTTGCTTTCTTATAATGACAGTTAACTCCATCCTTGATCACCAATGACATGGTATTCCTCTTCTGAAGATAGACTTAAATTGCATAACTCTGTTCCTTGGTGATGAGAAAATAAATTACTTTTCTATACCGTGTTGTGCTAAACGCTTCTTAAATCTGGGTTCTTTCGTAGGTTTTCCTTCTTTTCTTTTTTGGGTGTGCTCTTTCGCTGCTCCAAGTGGGATCCTTGGACCTGAAACATCAGCATTCCCTGGGAGCAGAGTCTTGGGCCCCACCCCCGACCATCTGACTCTGAGTCTGCACTTGAACAAGATCCCCAGGCGATGTCTATGGGCATGGAAGTTTGAGGAGTGCTACTCTAAATCAGAGGTCAGCAAAATAAGGCCCCAAGGGCCAAATCCAGCCTGCTGCCTGTTTTTATAAATAAAGCTTTATTGGAACACGGACACACCCATTCATTTATGTATTTCTTGTGGCTACTTGGCACTCCACTCCTGAGCCAAATGGCTGCCACAGAGACCTGAAGACCCGCAGAGCCAAAAATGCTTATTCCAGCATCTTTGCAGAAAAAGCATGCCCACTTCCGCTTTGGAGATGGCTTTGTTTTTATTTACTTATGTATTTTTAAAATTGCTAGCTTTTTCTTATTTAACTTATCCCATTTTGCATTTATTGTATACTCTGGGTCATTCCACTTTTCTTTTTTTAACTAAGTTATGAATGCAAAAGAAAGCCCTAGGTTTACTTTGGATTTTATCTCTTAGAACGAAATGGTAGAAGTTAAAGGAAGCTTAGGCTTTAGGTACTGGTCCACCCACTAAAAAGCTTTGAGGATTCCCTGAGCGTTCTTGGTAAGCTCTGTTTTTATGTCATTTTATTCTTTGCAAGAAAGGGGATTCATTGATTGTGAATTGGAAAGGCCATATACAGACATTCACAAAGTAAGAGGACAAAGAAAAGAATTCTCTTGTCAGATCATAGGGTCTGGTTACACTGGGAAAATCTAGGGAGAGTAGTCTTGGAGGCAGCCCGGAAAGGGAAGCAAGTCAGACTGGCTTCATGGCATCGACCTGTGCAGCCTCCTGGGGCCCTGCCGGGAAAGGCCCTGCACTTGGCTTAATGTCTGCTGTCGTCTTGAAATTTGTAATAATTTTTGAACAGGCACCTGTATTAGGCAGGGTTCTCTAGAGAAACACAACCATGTATGGAGGATTGAGTATCCCTCATCCAAAATGCTTGGGCTCAAAAGTATTTGGGAAGGCCAGGCGCGGTGGCTCACGCCTGTAATCCTAGCACTCTGGGAGGCCGAGGCGGGCGGATCGTTCTGAGCTCAGGAGTTCGAGACCAGCCTGAGCAAGAGCAAGACCCCGTCTCTACCAAAAAAAATAGAAAGAAATTAATTGGACAGCTAAAAATATATATAGAAAAAATTAGCCGGGCATGGTGGCACATGTCTGTAATCCCAGCTACTCGGGAGCCTGAGGCAGTAGGATTGCTTGAGCCCAGGAGTTTGAGGTTGCTGTGAGCTAGGCTGATGCCATGGCACTCACCCCAGGCAAGACAGTGAGACTCTGTCTCCAAAAAAAAAAAAAAAAATGTATTTGGGATTTTGGATTTTTGTTTGTTTGTTTTATTTTAGATTGTTTGCATTATACTTACAAGATGAACATCCCTAATCTAAAACTCTGAAATTTGAAATGCTCCAGTGAGCATTTTCTTTGAGTGTGATGTTGGCTCTCGAAAAGTTTGGCTCATTTTGGATTTCAGATTTTTGGATTAGGGATGCTCAACCTGTATATGAAAGTATATACGTATTTTGTTTTGCGCGGGGCTCTGCAATTTAAATAGGCAGTCCTGGAAGGCGGTGACAGGAACAGAAGATCCATCGAAGCAGTGCGCCATCCCTGGAGGTGAGAGCAGTACGTGCCGTCGAGTCAGCCAGAGAGTGAAGGATCCAGGGCCAGTGATTTTGCCGCTGTCTCATTTCTCATCAGCAACCCAAGGGGCTTCTTGGCTGTCTTCCTCTCACCTTACTCTGAGCCAAGGGAAGAAAGACCACTTTTAATGATTTCTTGAATTAAGCAGTTAAAGACTTAAGTCCGCTTTTCATAGGGAGTTTCAAAGTGAATTTTGGATTATCTCCAGTTAAGGATGCTGTTCGAACCTCACAACTTGCAGGTAATTACTTTCAGGGGACGTACATTGTGCCCCCCCTCCCCCCGCAGCATCAGAGTGAGAGGTGCTGCTTTTCCACGAGGGGTGTTCCTTAAAGAAATTGAGCTCCCATGCCCGTTTAGGGTTGAGGTCCCTGGGTCTTGCCAGCGGTTGGTGTTTTTAGGCCACAGGTCACTTGTGGAAGCTTCCCAGTGGTGCTGCTTCCTCCTGATCCCTGTGGGGAAGAATTTCATCCATTGACCCTGCAGGTAGCTGATTGAGTCTGAAATAGCAGCCTCCCAACCCAGCAGGGACCAGAGTAAGGAACATTCGCTGTAATTTCTTTCCTCCTCCCCCTCTGGAAGATTGTTAATCAGGAGCCTTTTGGAAACAAAAAAATAAAAGGAAAGCAAGAAAGAGGAGACCTAGTTTGGTGAACCCAATGGAAAAGTACCACACTGCTGAGAGCTTCCCGAAACCCCTGGGTGGCAAGGGGACATCAGTGGGTGAGTGGGCCGGGGCTGCAGATGTCTCGGAAGCACAGATACATCGATGACAAGAGATGCTTTTAGCGCTTTTGGGGAGACCAAAGGACATTTTGATCATCATAATTACGATGGTAAATAATTATGCATTTGTAATCAGAGCTGTGGGCATCTACGGAGCATCGACCATTTGTAAAGTCCCGGGCAAGTCACGGACATCTCTTAATTCTTACAGCTGCCCCTTGACCTGGCTCCATTTTACAGACAGGAGTCTGAGGCTCTCGCGGTCCAGTGTGGCCAAGAGCACACAGCTGGTGAGTGACACGGTCAGGTATAAGCTCTGACTCCAGAGCTTGTGCTGCGCCCCCCTTGGCTTCCCTCTGTCCTCATTGTCCCCCTGAAAAACTATTACAAACCTCCCTCCCCAATGTATGGTGTCAGGAGTTGGGTGTGAGTTGAAATTAATGAGGCTCCCATTGATTTGAACTCTAAGCAATTGTTTCCCAAAGTGTAGCTGGGATGATTTTAGGTGGTACACAGGTGAACACTTATAAAAAGATATATTTATTGTATTTAAAGGAAATAGATACAACTGGTATATCAAAACAGTGATTTTTTTTTTTTTTAACTGAACTGCTGGTTCCTTTCAATACATGAATGTAAGAAAAGATGGATGAGACACCTCTGTATGGCCACTGTTTCAGCTGTTCTGGAAGCATCTTGCCTGAACGGTTGGAACAGCCCTGAAGAACTTGACACAGTGACTTTGTTCGCGGTAGGAAAGAAGTCTTGAGCTAAGTGTCAACATTTTAGACTTCCTCATCCATACTGGGGGTGCTGTCACCCCTCCCCCTCCCTGGAGATTATTTCACCACTCGATGCCAAAAACCCAGACACCTTCGCTGACTTTCAGGATTAGTCATGAGTATTAGCAGGAAGCCCTTACCGCAGCCTGTGAGGTTCCACATCACATGTGCTCTGTCTACCATGGTGCCTTGTTTTGTACCATTCACTGCCTAATTACACCCAAGTCACACTGCCTTTTCTTGGTCTCTGTCCTGCCACAGGGCCTTTGCACTTGCCATTTCTTCTGTCTGGAATGCTTTACCCCAGATATTTGCATGGCTGATACCTTCTCATCATTCTGGTCTTCACTCAAACGTCACCTTCTTAGAGCGGCCTTCCCTCTCCACCCTACTTAAAAGTTTCCCCTCTCTCCTTAGTTACTCTCTGTGTGAGGAGTCTGCACATGTTTTCTGTAAAGGGCCTGACAGTAAATAGTTCAAGCTTGTGGACCATATGGTCTCTGTTGCCATAGTTGAGTGAAAGCTGTCAGACGATACATAACTAAGTGGGTGTGGCTGTGTTTCAATAAAACTTTATTTACAAAAACGGGGAAGCCTGTATCTGCCCCACAGGCTGTAGTTTGTCAATCCCTGCTCTATGCTACCACCTTGTTTTTTTGTCATAACATTTGTCACTATCTCAAATAATCTTGTTTGTTTGGGCATAAGTGTCTTTCCTCATATTTAGAACATAAACCCCGTGAGGACAGGAATGTGTCTTTCCTTCTCGTGATATCCTCAGTGGCTGGCACGTGGTACGTGGTCTGAATATCTGTTAAGCGAATTGGCACTGTTACTCACGGGATTCCTGAAATCATTCACTCTCTGGGCGTGCATTGCTCACTTACTTTGTCCTTTGCCGTGTGCGGAACTTTGGAAACAGAACTCATGGCCAAATCCACCCACAGGCGTGGAACCAGGGAGCAGCGCAATGATGCAAACCCATCGAGGTAGCGAGTAGCACAGCACAGTAGGGAGTAACTCTTGGGAAGTCAGAGGTGGCTTCTCGGTGGCAGTGCCGTTCCAGCTGAGTTTGAAGGATGTATTTCAGCTGTCTGGATGGGGAGCGTTCTAGATCCATGGAGACAGGGAGCAGCAGACTGTTGGACAGGGAAAAGCAGTCCGGCGCGGACGGAGTAAATAAACCCAGGTGTAGTGACAGGTGGCGTGAACGGCACCAGGTGAAAGTCGGGGACCCTGTTGGATTAGCTTCCTGTGAATAGTTAACAAAAGGCCTTTTCTGAAATAAGGGCTTGGGTGCCGTGCATTTAAATGTGGGCTTTGGTGTCTGGGAACCAACATGTTCCATTGCTACGTAGAAGTTTAAGAATTCTTTGTCTGTGGGTCTGGCTGAAGCTAATACACCTTCTCAGTTGATGTAGCTTCCACTATCTAGAGTGGCCCGACATTTGGAATGGAGCTACCTGGCGTCCTATATAATTGGAAGGTCCAAGAAAAATGGTTTCTTGGCTCTTAAAATATATAGACAGTGCTAATGAGCCGCCTTCTCAGGCTATCACCCTGCGATGCATCTAAATCTCATCAATTGTCAGCAGGGAGTTAAAAACACAGCGAAGGGCAGCATCTGGCTGTGGAAGAGTGGGGAACTGCAAGCCCTGAATAAAATTTTACTGAGGTGGGGCAGCCCTGCTGTTTACGAGGTGCTTAAAGGGACATGATGACCTGCAAAGCTGAAGACTGTCCTCCTTATCAGCCTGGTGAGAAACGTCCCCAAGACTGCGGGGAGTCTGCCTCCAACGTCTAAGCCTTGGCCAAACCCTAATAATAAGGCTGGAGCCAAGTTCAAGGCTGGGGGCTGATGCCACAGGAGGGCCCCAGGAGAGTGAAGCAGACATTTATTCAGCACCTACTATGTGCCCGGCAGTGGTGGCGGCGGTGTCCATGACTACTGTGTGGGTGCAGCGTTGAAGATACGTGTCCACTTACCTTATTTTCAGTGTCTCTGCAGCATCCGTGTAAATGGTAATGGTTACTTAATATTTTTCTTTAAATCTACTCACTTTTTACTTAACCTTGACCTAAGCTGTATTATTTGTAAAACCATGGTATCAATGAAGCCTGCTTTCTTCTAACATACATTAGCATACATACGTAACTATTGAAGTTTTATTTTTAAAAAAGGTTTGTTCAGGAACCATGTAGGAATAACTTGCATGTGCCCTTTGTGACTTAGTTGGCCTTATCTTGTTCAGTCCTCACAGGTTTGCTGGAGGTGTTATTACCTCCATTTGATTGGTGAGGAAATAGAGACTCAGAGAAGTTTAGCCACTTGCCCAGTGTTGCACAACTAGAAAGTGGCAGAGTCTGGATTTGAACCCAGATCTTTTCTGGCTGTGAAGCCCATGTTATGGGCACCAGCTCAGAGGAGGAAAACGCTCTAGAGTCGAGACTGAGTTTGCAGCTCATGCCTTCTGCACTGTGAGCTGCCCATGAAGTTGTCCCTAAACTGTTAAGCGCAGTCCTGGGGGTTGTGAAGGGTCCAAAATGGACCTTAAACCATTGTCTGGTTATTATTTAATTTTTAAAGTCACCCCAACCACCTCAGAGTGTAGCATAAGTAGGTTCTACACAAAGGTTAAACGTCCTCGCCTTGCTGTCTGGGCTGATTTGCGTGTCTCCTCCCTTCCCCGGCCGCTCAGGTTGGGGTCAGCACACATCTTCACTCTCACTTCCTTGATTAAAGACATGCTTTACCATGGTGCAGATGTGTGCTGTGTGTGTGTGGCAGGAGGCAGCCCCTGGTGGATGCAGCAGCTTAGAGCTCTGTAAATTTCTCCTGTTCTGCAGAACTCAGAACCTGAATTCTGGCGTTTGAGGAGCTGGGGAGGTGAGGGCTATGCCATGCCAAAGAGGCTGCAGCTCCTCCAGGGCCCATATCAAAGCCAACGTCGGCTGATGTGTGTGCCAGCCTTCTAACCACAGAGTTTACTTTTCCCCAAATAATCCCCCAAGTGAGAGGAGCGCATCCTCTCTATAACTGGGTTGCGGCAAGGCCAGCCTGTGTTCCATCAGTGCAGGCTTCCATCTTGCCATGAAACAGCACGAGGTGGTGACGTCTTGCACTCTACCTTGACGGGGTGTGGGGCGGATATTTAGCAAAGTCTGGAGACATTTTTGGCTGTCAGGGTGAGGGTCGTGCTGCCGTGGGCGTCTGGTGGGTACAGACCAGGGTGCTGCTACGCGTCCTGCAGAGCACGGGGCGGCTCCAAAGCAAAGAGTGATCCGGCCCAAAGTGTCGGTGTACCCAGCTTAAGGCCCCCCACTCTTCTCTAGTTGTTTGCTTTCCTCTTGTCACTATGTCACTGCCATTCTGGCTTTCTGGTAGTTCCTCAGACATGCCAAGCCCTGTCCAGTGTCAAGGCCTTCACACCTGCTATTCCCTCTGTCTGGAATGTTCTTGTCTGATCCCTGATCCCGGGTTTCGGGTAGGCCCCTGTCCTTTCTCCCGCTGCAGCAGCTCCTGCTTCTCCTCTATGGTTCTTTTATTTTTTTGAGACACAAGTCTCACTCTGTTGCCTGGGCTAGAGTGCAGTGGCATCACCGTAGCTCACTGCAACCTCAAACTCCTGGGCTCAAGTGATCCTCCTGCCTCAGCCTCCCGAGTAGCTGGGACTACAGGCATGCACCACCACAGCCGGCTAATTTTTCTATTTTTGTAGACAAGGGGGTCTTGCCCTTGCTCAGGCTGGTCTTGAACTCCTGACCTTCCTCTATAGTTCTTATCCCCCATCTGCACAACTCTCCATTTATTTCTGAGATTGCCCCTCTGTGAGCTCTTTCCCATGGCCTGTGTGATTCATAAAGACTTGGACTGTAGCTCTGTTGCTCACTGCTGAACTCTTGGCTCCTAAACCAGTTCCTGGCATATAGCTTAATATATCTTTGTTGAAGTCGGGGGGTGGCAGTGGCAAGAAATGGAGGAAGTTGAAAGTTGGGAGAGGAGGGGAGAGTTTTTGGAATCAGAAATCCTGGCTGCATGCACCAATTGTAGCTTTGCGATTTGGGGGAAACCTGTTGACCCTCTCTGAGCCTCAGTTTTCCCCTCTGAAATGGGCATGATAATTATCCCAACCCTGCGTGAGGATGGTTTCTGGTATTCATACCCAAGGTTGTGCATGCAGGAAGTGCTGAATAAAGGATGCAATTATCAGGCTGATTTTCCTCCGTCAGGGTCTGGGGTTCTGATTCCCTTGCGCGCCTGGTTTGTGCTGGAGGTGGCGCAGTGAGGAATCATGGCCGTGAATATCCACGCAGTGCTTCCCACGTGCTGGGCCCAGCTGTGGATTCATGTGCTCTAATCCACACATAGTCTCTTGTTGTCGTGATCTCCGTTCTGTAGGTGAGCGAACATCATTCTGGGCTGTGCCAGGCTGGGCAGGCTCACAGATTGAGTCTTGGGCAGCAGACGGGGCCTGCACACAAACCCGCTTCGTCTGGCTCCAGCGTCTAGCCAGGACACCAACCTCTAAGATTTGTTTTTCGTCTCACTTTGCAAAAATGTTCTTTTTCTCCTTTTTCATTACATGTGTCGGGGCTTCCTGTGGGTGCATGGAGTGTGGGGGGAGGAGGAGAAGCAGGGTGCTTGTAAGGAGACCCCCCCCAAGTGTCCACCCCGTTCTGTGTCTGGGTCTTAATTTATAAAGGGGTCTGAGTGACGACACGGAGAGGGCAATGCCACTGAAAGGAAAGTTTGGTGTTATTCACAGTTCCCTTAGAAACGAGAGGAACAGCGTGCCACACAGGGCTGCAGGGGAAGCCCCACATCTTGGTCAGGATGCAGAGACGGAAGCAGAGCCTGTCCTGGGGTTCCCCCAGGAAAGGTGAGGCAAGGCAGGGGAAACAGCTTACGATGGGCTGGTCTGAATAATTCTGGCCGGCTTTGGGCGATGGCGGTGGTCTCTAGTTGCCTGGTCCCTGGCCCTGGCACAGTTTAGGGTTGGGGAAAGATTGGCTTGCTGTGTGGGGGTTAGATAAGGTGACGGCTGGGAGGGTGTAGACTCTGGGTGGATTGGGTGGTTTGCAAACGAGAGCAGGCTCCTGGCTGAACACTTTGCTCTAAGAATTGCCTGGTCCTGGGAGGCACCGTCTTTCCCCGGGTCTGTAAGACCTCCAATGTGAGAACGTCGAGTAAACAGAAAGTAAGAAGGTGAAGTTAACCTAACTGGCCCTGTGCTGAATGGATGCTCGATAGACAAATACGTAACTATGAGAACGCAGAACAGCGCCCTCCCTTGCTCACGCGCAAGAACCCGGCGCGGCAGCTGCGGGGTCGGGGGAGGCTGCTGAGAGGCTGCAGAGGCGCCCCTGGGTGCAGAGGCGTGTGGCGTCGGTGCCTGTCCGTACGCCTTCACGGGAAGTGTGACCTCTTCTCTAAGTGGAGTGTCAGGTCCCAGGGGACACAAACGGGAGGACTGTTGCTGTGCCTTTCTGCGGGCTGCATTTATCGAGTGCCTACTGTGTGTCTGTGTGTTGGGCTCTGGGCTGGGTACTGGGCAGACGGTGGTGAGCAGTTGGGCATAGTTCCTGACCTCGCCGAGCTTGCAGCCTGGGCTAGTCTCAGGAAAGACAGGGAGTGTCGCTGCGTGTGTGTGCCCCCCAGCCACACTTGGCCAGTCTCAGCAACCCAGTGGGTAGGAACACTGGGAACGTGGGCTGGACCAGATGCAGGGGTTGACCAGGTATGTGTCCTTCTCTGCTTCGCCACAGCAGTGCTTTCGTCAGGGAACATCGTGAGTGTAGTTGTAGATACACCCCTGCTGAGGTATTCCTGGGCTGGGAAAGCCAGACTTCGTTCGGTCTCCTTGGGACAATGTCAGGTAGGGCCATCTTCAAAGATGGTGACCGCGAGGGACTAGGAGACCCAAAGCATGAGGCTGTCCCATTTCCATCAGTCGGAAAAGGACTTTGATGGCTTAGATTCTTGAGAGCCTCTTTGCCCCCTCCTCTCCAAATGCTAATCTCAAAGTGAGACTTTTTTTCCTTATCCTTGGTGTTTGGTTTGAATTTGGTTGCCATGGCATTTAATCTGTTTACATGGGCTTTGTTGTGGCCTCTAACTGCAGAATGGGGAATGTGGTAGAGTCGGGGCAGGATTAGGCTTAGGGTCCTGGAATCCTTGGGTGTGTGTGTGTGTGTGTGCGCGCGTGCGTGTGTGCATGTGTGTGCACCCGCATACCAGGACCTGAAGGTTGTGCCCTGTCACCTCCATTTCTGCAGGGCTGCTAGTCACCTAGTTTCTCATGTGAATGATGCCCTGGGACCTGGGCTGCACGGTGGCTGGGAGATCACAAACCCCACTTCATCAGGATATGCACCCCCAGTTCCAGGAGCTGCTCAGAGCACCTGTGGGGGGCATTTTGGGCTCAGAAAAGGAATTTTGGATGCACTTCTCACACATACATTTCAAGTCAAGTCGGTATAAGGGAAGAGGTGCTGGATGGCTGCCAAATTAAAAACATGAGTGTTGCAATGGGGGAGATGTTGTTCCCTCTTTTGTGCCCCACCCCACCAGAGAGTCCGAATGGGCTTTCTGAGCACAGTGTGCCCACAGAAAGGAAACATCGCTTTCACCTTACGCCTCCTGAGGGTCAGCGAGGGGTTTGTGAATTGGAAGCTGAATTAACTGTGTCCACCAAAGTCAGTGAGATGAGCCTCTTGCTAGGCAGAGGCCTTCATGGCACTGGAGTTTCTTCTTGGATGGTTTCTGGAGCTCCGACCATGTGTTTACAGCCAGGCAGGCGTTGGGTCATTCTCTCGTGACGAAGCTGAGGCCAGATGTCCTGTAGGTGCCCTGGTGGACCCAGAGCTGTTAGAGATCAGAGGCCCTGGAAGAGCCATCATCTTAGCTGCGGCCCCAAACCCAGAGCCAACCAAGGGGTGTTTTCATCTGCTGTTCAGAAGTGATTTTTCTCAGTTCAGTATCATGAGGCCTCATTGTCACGGCTAAAAGACTTCTTCAAAAAAATAACAAACTTCATGTTGATCAGGAGAAATGACAGGGATGCCTTTTAAGCAATTTTTTGGTGGCTGCGCATTTGAAGCAGCCAAGGCGATAGTGCTGGCATTCCTTGGAGAATGAGACAATATAATTCAATTTGGATATAATATAATTAATTCATTAGGGAACAAATTGCATTAACTAGGTAGCTCTTTGCTTTAATGGCACCTTATGAAGAAACTAGCTCTGCAAAGGGGTTACAATGTTATTTTAACTTTTAGTATCAACAGCAACAATAGCAACTAATATTTTTGTGCAGATTTATGTTGCAGGTATTGTATTAAGTGCGGGTTGAACTTATATAAGCCTTACAACTTGCCTGTGGGACAGGTGCTTTTCTGATTTGCCTTCTACAGATGGGAGTTGGGTAACTTGCCCAAGGTCTTCCAACTAGTAGGGTGTGGAGAGCATGATTCAGACCTAGGCAGGTGGGTTCCAGGGCTCAGGTTCTTCACTGCTGAGTGGGTGACAGAGCCTGTTTATATTAGAGCATCAACACTGGTCTGTAGAATAGTCAGGAAGCCTGGTGCAAATGACAGGGATGACAGGCAATGGAGAACCAAAGTATAGTGTACCCAGTTTTTTTCTCTATGCACTTATAGCTCTAATACATATTTCGTGTCGGCATTTCTGGATTTCATGAGAAGGCAAGTAATGTGAGGGAGCCAGCCTGGCACAGATCCATTTGGTGGGACAGGCAGTCACAGGGTGTTGGCTCTGGGGCAGCCAGCAGTGGTCAAGGTTTGGGGTCTGTGTCTGGTAGTGGCAGTGTGCACTCAGCAGTGCAAGTGGCAGGCTCTGTGCCAACCAGCCCTGGTGTGGTTGGCTCTGACTGTCCCAAAGATGCTACAAGTCACCTGGTATCATTCACGACATTCCTTCTGTGCCTGAACTGGGTAGAGTGGAATCTGTTGTTTGCAACTAAAACCTTGTCTTACACCCTGAAAATGTATGTTAATACTTAAAAATCAATTGAATAATTTTAGTGGACTTTCTTTCTCAAATGTGCAACCACTCCGTCTTGTCTCCTGACAAAAGGAGCTAGGAAGATAACTGCGGTTCAAGGTCAATATGTACACATCATTGTTAATCTGCTTTTGCATGAGGAGCCCTGAGGAATTGCCGAGATTCAGTGGACCCAGGCTGTTAGGACTTTTGAATTCTTTGGTCTAATGTGTGTATTGCAGTTTCCTCCTTGTCTCTCTCAAATCCCCTTCTTATTTTCTGCTTTCCAGTAAACTTCAAAATAGAATTAAATTGCAAGTTGGAAGTTGACCTGTTACTCTTTCTAGCTCTGAAGGAGGCAGCTTTGGCAGCTTCCTGCTCTTTCTGTTCTCTTTTAGAAGGTGGCTCTGAAGAAGGTCTTTATAATTTGCATCTTCTTTTCCCCTGACTGAGGCCTCCTCCAATTTCAACATGTGTCATTATGGGCAGATTCTTTGGCCCAGTTTCTAGAGCCCCATTTGGGTTTTCAGTGCTGTCTAAATCCAGCATCTGAGTTCAGAACAGTCCTGGGAGTGTCACATGACATCCTCCTGGTGCCACCCTGCTCAGTGTCTAACACTCTTAGTCTTCTGGCAACTAAAAACACACCAACCTAGGGTATTGTAGTCCCATCTAATGTGTTTTGAATAAACTAGAGGAATGGTTCCAGTTTGAGGCTGGAAATTGGGTAAGTGGTCAGTTTATGAGTGAGCTGTTGTAAGTGTCCAGGCACAAAACTCAGGAGTGTGTGTGACCACAAGGAAGCTGGCGTTGGCTGTGGAAGGTCCCTGCTGTGAAGTTCCCGAAGCTTTGGCTCTGAAAGTTTCAGGAGAATTTGTAACATGTTCACATACACCATTTAGCATGTGCCTACCAAGCCCACGTCACTGGCCTTCGTGGGCATGTTAAAAAAAGATAAAACAAGATCTCACTTATTCTTTAAATAGAAATCTGTATTGTCCCCATTTTACAGGGCAGGTGATGAAGGCTCTGAGAGGCTGTCTTACTCCATTTGTGTTGCTATGAAG
Source organism: Indri indri (assembly GCA_004363605.1). Lineage (NCBI taxonomy): Eukaryota > Metazoa > Chordata > Mammalia > Primates > Indriidae > Indri > Indri indri. The sequence continues at coordinate 120 of RJWJ010039322.1, read as the reverse complement.
GAACACCCGAGGCTGGGAAATTTATAAAGAAAAAAGGTCTATTTGGCTCACGATTCTCATGGCTGGAAATATCTAGATTGGGCATGTGCACCTGGTGAGGACCTCAGGCTGCTTCTACTC
>RJWJ010039321.1:0-14529 GCA_004363605.1 Indri indri | reverse complement strand
TCCTTCGAAAATTGCTCCATTTCTTCTGTTGTGATCAGGGGAAATGTCACACAGTTTGTAATTAAGTCTCTTTACCTTGTTAAACTTTATAAAGGTCTCATGTCTAACTCAGTGTTTCTGAAGCTTTTGTTTAATTTAAAATAATTGTCTTGTGTGATTAGTTTATATCATCTAATGTCGGTTTCTCTTTTTGCTTCCACGATTTTCAGTGTAGGCTATATTCCTTATAGCTTCTAAATTTAATTTTGATCTAGTTTTCAAAAATATTATGAAAGGAATGTGAAGCCGATGATAAAAATTCAACTCGAAGTTCCTTCGATCTCACTCCCAGGAAGGACCTTCATTGGCCATTTCTAATCTATTCTTGCAAGGCACAGTCTGTGCAGCAATTTGGGACCGGATTTGAAAGGGCCTTATTGGTGCAAAAGTACAAACATGGTATGGAAAGTTCCATCAGGTTTGCCAGCTCAGTCCCTCCCTGCAGCTCCGAAGCACAGAGTTTGGAATGTTCAGGAGCTCCCTGGACAGGAACCGCCTGCACAGCTGGGTCGTGTCACCAAGAGCCAAATGTGCCTGACAGGTCCAGCTCTAGCCACACTGTTGTGGGTCATGCGGTTAACCCGGAGTTCCTGCGGGGGAGTGAAGGGCTTGGTTCTCAGCAGAGGGCTAGGTCTGAACCCGCTCTGAAATCCCCAATCCTGAAGTTCTGGGAAGGCAAAGCCTGTGTTGGGTTCCAGCAAGGATTTTAGTCCTTGTTTAGCTGGCCCGAGGTGTGGTCCAGTCAGCTCTTTGGTCTCCTGTTATGTTTGGCTTTTTGTCACAATAACATTGGGTAGAGGTAGTCTAAAAGAAGGTGCACTGAATACAGAGTTGGAGGGTGTAGGCTCAGCTTCGAGCCATGCTGTTTACCCTACAGGAATTCTTTGGTCCTCAGTTTCTTTGCTTGCAAAATGGGGCTATCGTGAGGGTGAAATAAAATAATGCTTGTGAAGGTACTATTAATAGATAGCCCTCAGAGTGCTCTGTGGGTTTTGGTTGTTTATCTTACTGGATTATTCAAAGGACAATGGCTTATAATTCTTATCTGGTTTAGGTAGACTGAACTGTTTATGCTTCGGCAAAGGAGGAACAGTGGTAGCTGTCTGGTCCTTGCACTTTGGTCTCTTTGTGACGTCTTTTGTCCCATCTGTTCTTGAGTATTCCTGGTATGCCTAAGAACCTGTATTCAAAAGGGGGTGGGCAATGCAGTTTCTGTGCAGAATGTTCTGAAATAAGTCACTCCCTTTTGTGGATTCAGCTGGTCCTTTATTGAGGCCCTGCTTTTCAGCAGAGGAAGCCCTAAGAACTGAAGCCCTGAGCATCTCAGTTAGCCCAACTCTGCTGTTGATTGTGAGACCCGGGAAGGGTCACTTCCTCTCTCCATCCCTCAGTTTCCTCAACTGCAGAAGGGTTGGACTAAAAGTCCTTTTCGTATGGGGAGAAGATAGTGACTATCTTCCCTTTTCTGCTTTTTCTCTACCTTGCTATATCCATCATCTTACTGGGCAATTTCTGCTTCCCCGTTTAAATAATTTAGGACAGTTGTCTTAGAAAAGATATGACAAGTCAATAACAAGGCTGAACTCGAGCTAAGATGCCAGGTTGACTTTTGAGACCAAAATGTAGTGAAAACCATTTCAGGGTGACAGAGTGTTAAGGGTGAACATCAAATTGTCTTGCCTATCATCCGCTGACCTTGGCATCACTTGGTTTTGTAGTCGTCCAGAGCCGATCATGTTTGATCAGGGTTTCTGGGTCTCAGATCTGTTGTTATGGGAGCTATGAGCACCTGAATGGGGGTGGGGGGAGAGAAAGGATCTCTTGACAGCAGGTGGCTGAAATGGAGATGCCACCTTGAGAAGAAATGAAGAATAAATATTCTTTTAGCTTGAGGCAGTAATCCCTTTGAGGCAGGGGAGGAGCCTTTTGCCAGGCTGTGTGGGAAATGTTTGCATTGCTGCGGTTCTCATTCTCTCTACTGTTCCTCCATCCTGTTTATTTTTTTTTTTCCCCCTCAAGCTCTTTATCTAAATCTTGTTGAATAGAGGAGCACATCTATCATGTGTGGACATTTTAGCCGGCTTTCCCAGGACAAGACTGCATTTCTATGTGACAGACTAATAGGGAAACATTTGTATTTCTTCAGTATTTTGCTGCTAAAAGATAAAAAGACAATTAAACTATTTCTGCAGCTTGGTAACCAGAGGGCTCACGAATGCCCTAGTAGTGGAAACTCCTGTATCTAGCCAGTCTCGTGGGGGACTCGTCAGCTGGGCCAAGTGTTAGAGACCCATGGAAGACGTCCTTCTGGTTGAAACAATTTACCGTAAAAATAACAGGAGTCATGGCTACAAAAGGCAGTACTTGGTGAGGTTGGCTGAAGCCCAAGTAGATGACCATCTGTATAGGAGCTATCTCTGTTGTAGACTCTTTCAGACACAATGTAAATGGAGATTCTGTTGATTGGATTTGACACTTCTTACTAAATCCAAAGATACTTACCTTACATACATTGTTAATAAGTAGATCAGTACCTGTTTAATTGCCAGATGTGTAAGTGCTGCTTCAGGATCAGAGGTGGGGAGATGGCTAACAGATTCGGAAGATAAGAATAAACTTGAGGAGTAGGTTGATGCGAGGTGATTTTGGCCTTGCATTTTCTGGCATCTTGACCTTGGGAAGCTACTGTGTCCCATCCTCCATTATGACTTTAAATTCACCATTGATTGACTTCATGGGAAATGTATAGCTGAGCATTTTCTAAAGCTTAAAAATGAGGGAACGAAAAAGTATCCACATGAAACATAGTCAAGGAATGGCAGCATTTTGTGTAATCATAAACTGCTGAGGCCTTAGTCTGCACCTTCTCTGCCGTGTTCTGTCCCAACCCAGGGCGAGTTTACTGGTCATTCTGGGGCTCCTTGATTGATATGCAATATGGATTTTACAACCCAGTGCTTTGAAAGTAAAAGGAGAAAAACATTTTTAGCAACAAAATATTTTATTGGGAAATCTAGGTTGAGCAAAAATAGAGAACCGCCGCCACGCATGCACAAGATTATTTCCAGAAACATCGTAACGTGAGCGAGAACATGCAGCACTTACATTTGAGCCACAGTCTTATTAAGTGTCTAAAACATCAGCACTGCTACACGCTGCCTCTCAGTTCTGTGCCTGGCTTGGCTTGGCTGCCTCACAATGGGAGGGGCCCGTCTCCTGAGTCAGCAGTGTCTCCTCCTGTGACACCCAGGTCGTCTTGGGTGGTCTCGGCCACACAACCATGGGACTAGCTCTGGCAAGAGGCTAAGAGATCCATCTGCAGAAGCTAGATTGTGGGCCAAGGGTGGGGTTGCCCTACCCAGTATGTGTTAAGTATCAAAATCCACCCATCCCTGGCCAGTGGGGAAGTGATATTTATCTTGTGTTGCACTCAGTTTTATGAAAACATGTCTGAAGACTGTCTGGTGTAACTGTGCACCAACTTGGTTAAAAATCGAATTGGGTATGTCTTTTTAGCTTTTAGAGAAAGCATCATTGTAAAGGAAGGAACAGGATTTAGGGGTTTTTTTAATTCTCAAAATCTTGCATACGAAGTGACCATTGGCCATCCTTTCAGAATGATGCCATTCTCTTCACCGGCTTTCTGGAAGGTGCGTGTTCTCCCCCTGCTCTCCTGCCGTTAGTGTCTGCACTGTCTTCACAGTTGTTTGGGTTGTCCTGGATCTTTTCCTTTCCCTGACTATTTAGCTATACTTTGCCTCCCCTGTTATCTCCAGCCCTTGTGCTGAGCCTCTTAAGCTGCTGATGGGCTAGGACTGTAAGTTGCTATGTTGCTGTGGCCATTGCACATTTAAGTCCAGCGTGACTCTGACGGTCCCAGGGGTTGGCATCTGCGGTAGTCCAGTGTCTACTGATGACACAAGTGGTCACAGGAAGATCATTGTGCTGGGAAGTGGGAGACTTTGGCTCTGGCCCTTGACTGTCTATATCTAAGTTCTTAATCTCTCTGAAGCTTTCATTTACTCGTTCAAAAAATGAGATCTGATTAGGTAATTCAAATGGTGTATTCCACCTCCAAAAATCCTTTACTTTGTGAAATCATATTATTATAATTCTGGCTCCCTGGATTAGCTCTTTGTGACCAATCAGGATCTTTTGTTCAAAATAAACTGGAAACAGTGAGGAGATTGGAACTGGAACAGGTAAACTATACCAGAAAGTTAGTGACAGTGCTCACGGTTTGCCCAGTGACAAAGGTGGAGGGCAAGGGCAGGAGCGGAGGCAGCAAACAAGTGTTTTCCATGCATTTGTAGTCTTGTTCAGGCTACCTACACAGCTTCATTTTTTTTTTTCTTTTTTGCATTGTTCTTCCATGGAAGCAACATCCACCAGTTACTCTTCCTGAGTTGATTGATACAAAATACTTATTGTGAAACCCAAAGGCACCTTTTCCAGGAAGGGAAGCACCAGGAGAGTAGGAAATTTTATTCTAGTCTCCTTCCCCTGGCTAAAGTGACTGATGTCTTCATCTTCTCCATCCCTTTTCATAAGGTCCTGCTTTCTCACATGAAAGCAGAAGCGTGAGCCACAGCAACTGAAATGAAACCAGGGAGTAGGAGGCAAAAGGCCTTGTAATACTCTCTTGATTCTTAGTTATCCAGAGTATGGATATTGTATGCCCTACATTTAGGGGAAGATTTTTCTCCCTTTAGAGTTGAAGACAACAGCCTGGGGTTGGCAGTCTGGAGTCTGGGGTTTTTCTTGTACTTCACATTAGCTCTGTGACTTTGGGTGTGTCATTTACCCATTTCTGAATGGGCCTCATCTTTAAAATGAGGTGGCTGGGCTAGGCAATATTTAGGGTTTTTTCCAGAGCCAACATGCCGCACGTCTGTGATTTCCCTCTTCATTAGCAAGGCCACTAGAGAGGGGAGGCAGTGAGAGAAAAAGAAGTCAAGCCCGATGGGGCTTTGCTGGTGCCTTGTATATAGCCTGTAACCCCTCCAAAGGCAGAAGCTGTCTTTTGATTTTTGTACAGCACTAATTCCAGGTTTCCACAAAATGTTTTAAAATTGATTGTTCCTTTTTGTCGGTGTACTGATTTTTGGCATTCATTTATCGAGGTGTCAGCAGTCTGTGGCACTCTCTTCTAGGAGCACAACTCTCAGAGACATTAGTGGCTTCCCAGGGGGAGTTTTCCCGGTAGTGACAGTAGGACTTATGAACTCTCTGTACCTTCATGAGGAAAATGTCTCCCTCCAGGGCATTGTAGAAACTTCTCTATCGATCTTCCCTTTCTGTTTCTTTGCTTTTTCTTCCACAAAAGGCTCAAGGACAGTCATTGCTGCACAGCCTGTGTTAAATGTCCGTTGGCATTCAGGTCGAAGGGCTTGCTTGTGCTCTTGAACCTTGGAGCGAGATGTAGCCGGGAGCATCAGTGTTTCTCTAGGGGTTTATTTGCCTTTTCCTTCTTGATAATGATGGTACCAATCAAAGCATTTGCATTCCTACGGATAAGGTCATGTACATGTGTTGAATGGCTTATTGAGAATATTTTCTGCTCATGAGGTAATCTGGAAATCTCCTTTTCCTATCCTTCTTTTGGTTCCACATGGCCACTTTGGAGCTGGCAAATTGATGTGAGTTTAAAATACATCCTGCCTCCATGAAGGATACTGCCCTACACAGGCCCAGAGAATGCTTTCGGTTAGGCTCATAGCACTGACTTCAATGAACAGTGTCTAGAGGAGTAGAGACGGTACAAATGCATTTAGTTATCCGTGCTCACGGTCAACAGAGATACAAAGGCTTTCATTTATATGTGCTTATTTTCTAGACTAGGTGATTAATTTGATTTATTTTGGGTTTCCTTCTGCCATTTCTAATTGCTGTAGTAGTGAGACCTGTGAAACTTCAGCTGTGGTCAGCAGGGAGGGAGAAGACAGTATCAAGGGGCTTAAGTGGCCCCCACCTGTGTGGCTGGCATAGCTTGTGGGGCGTTGATATCGTGGTTCCACAGCACCCTGTTTGTAAGTACCCGTCTTCCAAGTGCCCTGCAGCATCCCTGGAAGTGATGCCGAAGGAGGAAGTTGCTACCCTATGTATGTCACTAAATCTGGAAATGCAGACAAAACCATGTCAGTGGGATAGTGCAGGTGCCAAAGGCCCAGGGAATCTGTCCACTCCAAGAGATTGCAGGGTTTCCCTGGCTCACTCCTGATGTGACAGCCCCTCCTCGCCCTGTGCTTTTCAAGATATCTGTGTAGATGCTGCAAGCTTCTTGGAGTAATGAAATTTCAAATCAGTATGGTAATAATGGGCTGGGTGTGGTGGTTCCTGCCTGTAATTCCAGCACTTTGGGAGGCCCAGGTGTGAGGATTGCTTGAGGCCAAGAGTTCGAGATCAGCCTGGGCAACACAGCACGACCCTGTCTCTATGAAAAATTTTTTTAAAAATCAGCTGGAAATTGTGGTGCACATCTGTAGTTCTAGCTATTTGAGAGGTTGAGGCAGGAGGATTGCTTGAGCCCAGCAGTTCGAGGTTATAGTGAGCTGTGATCACACCAGTGCACTCTAGCTTAGGTGACAAGGCGAGACCCTGTCTCTATTAAAAAAAAAAAAAAAAAGATAATGAAATATGCTCTGTATTCTAACATACAAGATATCATATCTTTACCTCATGATTTTTTTCCTTTAGAATACAATTACCCTCAAGTTAAAATTTTATTGTTTAATAAGATTTTAGAAAATCTAGGTCAATTTGTGAACTCCTTTTTAGCCATTGTTGACTATAGATTTGAGTGCAAAGCCTGTCCCACCATTTGGAATATAAACTGGTCATTGTGACCAGCTTTGTATGGAACAGTTGTTTCAGATCCCAATCCTGTAATGATGTCATTTTCTTTATACCCAAAGTAAATGCTATGCAGACTAGCTTATTGTGGAATTTGACTGTACTATTTTTCTCTTGATTAAAATCTTCCATAGCAAAGGAATCCTGCTAAGTGAACAATTTCTTTTAGATGTTGTATTTGTGCTTCTAATTTTTCTAGTAATAACTTTTATTTTTCCATGAGAAAGCAATCCATCCTATTTAAGGTGGAGTAGGGGTTGTGGTTGAAATTGCAAACAAATCCAGTGTGTGTTCTATTTTGATTTTTCTAGCTTCAAAGTGTTTTCAGTGGAAGTGATTCAGTCTCAATGTGGTTTGGGTTCAAGGGTACAGAATAATAAGAACTATAAATATGTTTGATGGAAGGAGGATCATATTTAGCCAAGATAAAGTATACTGTAAGTTGTTTACATCATAAGGCCTTGAGCTAGAGAGAGGAAAGGTGTTAGATCTCATAGGAGTCATTAATAGTTTTTTCAAGTTTCTGATGGAAAATACAAGTGTGTTTACCTCAAATTATTTATATATGAGTGAAATAGAGTAAAGAGGAGATCAACTTATAGAAAATTTCATCCTCTTTAGAATTCTTGGGGGGGACCCAAGGGAGGAGGAGGAATTCCTTTATTTTCTTTCTTTCCATGATATCTTCATATTTGAAGAGTAATTATCAGAACTCTTGTTTTTTTCCCTGGGAAAATGCAGTTCTTAGATAATTATGGATAATTTGTATTAGTTAAAGGGCATTAATGGAAGTCTTCTGATCCATAATTATGTTGCAGTTTGCCTCCCATCAAGCTGTCGTACAGGGCCTGAACTCTATGCAATGGGCAAAATCTTGTGTAGGGTTAAGAACCTGTTTTTTTAACATCGGGATACTTGTCTTCGTATCTCAACTCGGCTATTTCCTGACAGTATTGCTTTGGTTCTGCAGAAAACCCCCAGTCGGTCCTTCATAGAGTGGTCACAGTAATACCTACTCCGTAGAGTTGTCAGGATCAACTGAGAACACTTCTTAAGTGCTTAGTACAGTTCCTGAACTAGTAAGTACACAGTCAATGTCAGCTGTCATCGCCATCCTCACCATCGTCATCATCAGTGCTTGAATGTACCTCTCTTTCATTATGCTTTTTATATTATTTCCCTTAATCACAAAGCTCAGATTAGCAACAAAGGACTGTACTGAATACTCATTCCTATGTCTCCTCTATACTTCGTACCTTTCTTGGTGCCCTTGGGTCAGGGGAGTCAGGTAAGGATGGACATTGTATCTCAAAGCTGATATTAGGAGGATGCACTACAAACCCGGAATAAAGAGTTTTCCGTAGTGTCTTTCCAGGGAAGAGGAATTTTCTTAACACCTCTTACACGGTTGCCCCTGGGTATATGCAGGGGATTGGCTCCAGAACCGCCCCAGGATAACCAAATCTGCACACACGCGAGTCCCTCCGTCGGCCCTGCAGAACCCACATACAAGGGCTGTCGGAAAGTATCCAGCCATTATTAATAAGAACGGTTAGTGCGACACCACCGTAACCTGGCAGCCAAGGGGAGTGGACTGGGACGTGCGTGCGTGAACGATGACGATGTCACTGAACTAGTCGGTGGGGTGGTAGACGCCATTGACTGAGCACGTGTACTGTGTGGCTGTCGCATTCAAAATGATTGACCGAGTAGAGCAACGAATCTGCGCAAATTTTGCATTAAGCCTAAACGTGCCTCCACGGAAACTATGTGGATGATTCGGAAGGCTTTCAGGGACTATGTAATGAGTGCAGCACAAGTAAAAATGTGGCACAAGTGCTTCAAAGATGGTCGGGAATCTGTTGAAGGTGATCCACATTCTGGAAGGTCTGCAATAAGCAGAACACCTGAGAATGCTGAATGTGTATGGGCTGCAATCAACAAAGGTCCCAAGGTGCCTACTTGGAAGGGGATTGAGGTGTCATTATCCTATCTACAATGTTTCTTGTATCTTATATCTTCTTCAATAAACGTCTCTATTTTTTCCTACTACTACTATATGGCTGGATACTTTCTGGATGGACCTCATGTGAAAAGTCGGTCAGCCCCTCCATCTACACAGGTTTCATATACAGCAAACGCTGTATTTTTTTTTCTTTTTTTTTTTTTTTCTTGTTTTTTGAGACAGAGTCTCACTCTGTTGTCCAGACTAGAGTGCCGTGGCTTCAGCCTAGCTCACAGCAACCTCAAACTCCTGGGCTCAAGCAATCCTACTGCCTCAGCCTCCCGAGTAGTTGGGACTACAGACATGTGCCACCATACCCGGCTAATTTTTTCTATATATATATTTTTAGTTGTCCAGATAATTTCTTTCTTTTTTTTAGTAGAGACGGGGTCTTGCTCTTGCTCAGGCTGGTCTCCAACTCCTGAGCTCAAGCAATCTACCCGCCTCGGCCTCCCAGAGTGCTAGGATTACAGGCGTGAGCCACCGCGCCTGGCCAAACGCTGTATTTTTGATCCATGGAGGGAAAAGCCACCTACAAGTGGATCTGTGCAGTTCAAACCCATGTTGTTAAAGGGTCAACTGTATTACTTCATTATATGAAGAGGGGTGAGGAGAAAATGGACAAGTTCAAATAATATTTGATTCTCTTGCTCAGATTTGTAGGGATGGCAATTCTAATTACTCATGCTGGAGTGTGTCTGTCTAGGCAATATCTTGCTATGATGGGTCCCTATAACCCTTTTGATTTTATTTTTTATTAACAGCTATAACAGAAACAGTCTTCTTGAGTGGTACATTGTGGAAAAAACAACATGGAAACTGAATATCTCCTTATAAAAGTTAGAATAATAGGAAAATGTATGGGTTTTGCTCAAGAAAAATCTGTGCCTGGTTCCACACATTCTGGCAAAAGGGAACATCTGAGGAATGTTCTTCTATGTCCTCACATTGCACGAGGCTTTTTATTCTTTGATGTGCATTTGTATCTAAAACCTTTGCTGAAGTGTTCTCCTTGACTGAATATTAAAGTCTGTATATTAGTAAAACCATATAATTTTGTGAGAGCTACTCACCTTAAAGCATCCAGATTGCTCTCAGAGAAGCATAAAAGTCTTTTCCACTTAAGCTCCTGACGAGTGCATTCATATGTCAAACTACCTCTAAGTATTTTCTACAACACAGGGATTATAAAAAGGCAAGCAAAGTTTGGAACTCTGCAGTCTCAGGCTGCTTTGTGTTTATGGGAATTCACACGTGATGCTGCATAGAGTGGCTGTGGTTTCGGTCTAAGCGGCTCTGGTTGTGTGTCGGCCAAATGCTAGTTGGGGTGATCCTCAATTCTCATCATGTATCCATGAGTAGGCTCCAGGTACTACTACTTCCTTCTTGGTCTTCTAAGACATTGAAAACTGGTCAACTTGGGAGGATGGTGATGTCTTACTAGGTTGTTGGCCTTGGAAACAGCATAAGAGGGTCCTCCACTGCCTTTCTGCCCTGTTACTAGCGGGTAGGTTTTCTCTATCACCTCTTTCTTCTCTGCCTTTCCTACCTCTTCGCTTGCCTTGAGTATTCTGTTTAGAAATAAGGTAGATTTTAATTCAAGTAGAGGACCAGGGACCCTATGTTAGTTCATGCATTTAAATCCATTTTGTTATCCTCATATACCCAGACAAGGTTTCTCTCCCAGGTGGGTATGATTCAGCGTAGAAGACTCTATCTGTGCTTCTTTCTGAAGCTTCCTGAGGAGAGTTCAGCACATGAGGGTCTCACCAAAAACTAAAAAGAATTTTGGCCACCTTCATCATAGTTGTGTCACCTAGGTATGACTGTTGATGCTAGCTTGGGTGCAACCCAGAAAAGCCCACCCCTGCTCACCAGGGTCCCTCCTCTTAGCCAGGTTATACAATGCCTACACTTCCTGTCTCTGTGCACACATGGGATCCAGACAGCGCTTTCTCCTCATGGCAGGTCATGGTCATTCTTCCATGCTAGTGGGTTTTGAAACTGTGTGTGCGTGTGTGTGTGTTTAAATAGTAGACGCTTCTTAAATAAGAAAGCATTATGAAGAACTCCCAGGTTCATCAGCTGGTTGAAAGTAGAGCTGCTCTGTTAGAAGGTTGAGTGGGGAGCTGCTGAGCTCCGCTCTCGGGGCCTCCCCTGCACTCCCAAGGTGCTGCCTCTTACTGGGTTGTCCCCGCTAAGCATACATAATGTATTTATTCCTCCTTTTCCATGTTGTGTGTGAGCATGCATGAACATAGGCTTACACACTAGCAAACTGTAACAAACAGGACAGTCTACTAAACCATCTATTTAGTGTGGATACTACCCAACTGCCTCAGGCAGGAGTTATCACTGCCAGCCATGGTTTCATCAGGCAGTTTTGGTTGTAAACTTGATTTTTACCCAATAGAAATCACAGGACTTTCTTTTGCTTTCCATCCCCTACTTAGGTTTTTGTTTTAGTACTTTCTAAAAAGGACATAATATTGTAATAACCTCCTCGGGTACGGTAGACTGTAGTAGAATTTTAGAGGTAGAAGGGACACGTATCTAGTCCCCCTACGCACAGATATGCACACACAGTCGTGCAGATGAATTTACAGGGAAGTAAGGCGACTGGCCCAAAGTCACATAGTCAACGAATTGGAACTAGAATTATATACCCTTCTTTATATACCCTGCTGTTGCACAGTGTTATCAGCGTGTGCCTTCCGCATCTGACTGTAGTTTGTGAATCTGCTCTTCCACGGTGGCACTGTGGACCCCTCCCAGAGAGGCACTGCAAGCAGTGGTGCGGAGTGTGGCCTCTGAAGTCAGACTGCCTGGACGCACATCCCGGCTCTGTCACACTGCCCCGATGTGCCTTTTTCTCCCCATCTGTCAAGTGGACATACCAATAATACCTACTTCATAGAATCGTTGTGAAGATTAAATGTGTTAATGCCTATAAAAGTCTCAGAACAGTACCTGGGACATCAAAAGCGCCTTAATACACATGAAGTGTCATTTTCGTCTGTATGCTTTGAATGACACTGGAGAGAAATTAAGTAGAGTCCATTATGGATCATCCAAAATGTTTATTGCAGCCTGGGAGACCAACTAGGGTTCATTTAAGGTTAGCAGAATGTATATACCACCGCCTAGATCATCTCTGGGAGGCCAGCATGGTCATCACAAGTGTTCTGAGACATTTTGGTTTAGCCCCTTCCCCACCCCCACCCCCAGTCTGTTACTCAGAGTGACCGAGGGCTTGAAGCTTAGCCTCTTCAAATGATGTGGTGGGACATTCTCGGGTGGGTGGTAGTTCCCATGGAGCTTTTCCGGCTTATTCACTTGGCAATCACATTCCTTTGAAATACCACAGAGTGATTTTGTTCAAGACCTAGAGGACAAAGGGACCCACGGTAGGATCCTTACGGGCTCTTGGAATGACTCCTTTCTACTAAGCACACACCAGTATTTTGTTCCTCCATGTAATAGCGTAAATTATTATGCGGAATTTAACAGTATGTGGGAGGAGAGAGAAGTTTTCATGGAACGATGGCCCTGCATTGTCTGTCTGTGTGAACGATGTGGGTGAGGTAACCACAAAGTATTGCTGAGGAACTACCACATCTGTCAGTCCACGGCCATCGGCTATGTGGGAGGCAGGCAAGACACTGCGCGGAGCTCATTTGTGTCATCGCTGTGTCGTGGGAGAGCTGCAGCCAAGCCCAAGCCTTGCTTTGTGTGATGAGTAAGACACGTGGAAGATAACCCTGCTCGTCCTTGAGCTCGGTGTTGAGTTTACTTGCAGTGGCGATGCTGGTGGTGAGTGGTGTGTTCTAGAACCACTGGAGCTGCAAGACCTCCTGAGAAAACTGTTGTCTTTCTCTGGGTGAGTAAACCTGGTGCCTGCTTACATCGCAGAAATGTTCCTCCTGAAAGTGTAGGCCTCCCCTGTGGCTGGCTAGAGCCATCACTCCCCTTCCCTTTCTGTGGGGAACAGACCCCACCTTTAAAGGGCCAAGGAGTTGTGCGAGGAAAAGCAAATGGGAGGTGTTCCGGTGGTTACAAGAAAAGCCAAGGACGTTTACATTTTAACAGTGGATCTTTTGAAGAAAAGCTTTGCCTGACTGTTTTTGGCATTTTTTTGCTCTTTCATGCTTAAGAAAATATTTTCCTGTAAAAATATAGAAACATTCAGTTAGGTTTGTGTCTAAGAGTTCAACGGAGAAAATGTATTTGGACCAGAAATGTTTCTTTTGTCTGGGCTCTGATAAATTAATAATGCCAGAAACTGATGAACTAACCCATCAGAACACTTCTAAATGGTGTGCAAACTCAGGTTAGGATCCTGAGAAGCCTTTGCAATTCTTTTGGTTAAAATGAGGAGCAGCAGCCCAGCTGTTTGGGAGAGAGAGCTGAGTGCAGGAAGTTTTGTTTTGAGCTTTAGTTCCCCTTTTACAGGCCTCTCCCTTCTGTTTGTTTTAAAGTTAGTTTTGAGTTGTCTGCCATTCCATTAGTATGATAACCCATTTCCTCAGGCTTTTCATTTGTAGAAAATTCAGAGACTGATTGCGATCACTAAGAAAAAAACAAGGCCTAGTTTGCAAAACCTTTTTGAAATGCAGTTAACTGAAACAGGTTGTTAGCTTACTTTTGTTTTATGGAACATCATTTTTTTAAAAAATTGAACTTTGGTTTGTATGTACTTAAAAAAATGTCTCAACTCCACTTAGTTTTGTTTTTGTTTTTTTTTTTAAGAGGACAGGATACATTTATTGAATAATGATACCTAGATTTACTAATGACAAAAATGCTTTTGGAGAGCAGAAGAGACAAGGGAAGTTCAGATTTCCTTTCAAGGAAACCCATGTTCTTTCACTTGCCAAGAGTGGCAAGGCAATACTGACCTTCAGGTAATTTTTCATATTCAATGTTCCTTGATCACATCATGAAGCTGTAGCTATACATGAAAACAAAACTAAAGCCCTACTGTCATTAGCCAAAGATTGTTCTAGAAATTAAAAGCCCTGCTGAGGGCTGTAAGGTGAATCCAGGTGTGAGCTGTGTCAGCCAGCATTACATGATTTCCCTGTATTATTAACTGGTTAAGCCATATGATTCATTTGATCAATGAGATAACTTAAAACCATCCGTAATGAAGCTCTTTATTACAGAGATTAGAGAGCTGTGTCTACACATGACAGGTACTTAGGGCAGTCCTCTGTCATTTCATCCTGGAGTGACTCTCCCCTTACCTAGTAGCTGTCTGCCTGATGTACAATGCGATGTCGTGAAGATAAAACAAGTTGTTGATCTGATTGAGGTTAGTAAAAAGTCATCGTCGTTCTTAAGCAAGGTAGAGAATTACTTGAACACCTGGGAGCGCACCAGAGTGCTTTTAGAGTTTAGTCTCATTTCAGTTACTGTCTACATATATGGTCTTTTGCCAGTTAGTATTCAAACATCAAGAACTGAATGGTTTGACCTAAAAACCTTCACTTAATCCCAGTTACCTATGAGAGTTACACGATTAGAACAGAGAGGAGAAATGTAATCAGTTCTTTCAGAGCCCACTCTGATTGTTACTGAACTTGCTTATTCTCGTGCTCTGTTTATGTATGCCAATGTTTTACTTTACCTGG
>RJWJ010039320.1:0-14524 GCA_004363605.1 Indri indri | reverse complement strand
TAAGAAGAAGTCCTGAAGAGTGAATAGCAGGCTTTATAGCATAGTGTTTAAAAGTACAACTCTTGAATTTTGTTGAATCAAATGTTGCTATCCCCACTAGCTTGTAGTGTTGAGAAGTTATTATATGCCAATAAGCCTGTTACCTCACTTGCAAATTAAGCATAATAATGGTTACCTTAAAATTTAGTTGTGAATACTAAAAAAAAAAAAAGGACGGTAAATACATAGCACAATCATTGCACATTCACGATAAGCAATAAATGTTGATATTATCAAGACAGTAACGAAGACAAGGAAGATAAAGCTGTGGCTCTTGCTGATTAATTCCTTCATCAAATACATGCTTATTGAATGCTAGGCACTATTCTAGATGCATGGATATATCTGCGTACAAAACATTATGGAGTTTATGTTCTAGGGTATTTGTAGATAAACAAAAATACCCGATAAATATGTATTTTATATAATGAGAGAAAAGATGATAACTTTTTTTGGAAAAATAATAGATGTTCAGGAAAATCAGAAATGCTGAGGTGAGGAAGGGGGAGAGGGATTGCAATTTTAAATTGGAAAGTCCGGTAGGTATCATAGAGAAGATGCTATTGGAAAAAAGACTTGAAGAAAGTAAGCATGTGGATGTCAGGAGTAAAAGCATACCGGTATAAGAAACAGCAAATGCAAAGGCCCTAAGGTATAAAATACTGCATTTTTCATGGAATAGGGTGGAGGCCAGTGTGGCCTCGAAGTGGAGTAAACTGGGGAAAAGATAGTGGAAAGTGACATCAGAGTGCAAATTGTGTCCATACATTACTTTATTAATGTTGGCTTTTATTGGGAGTGAAACGGAAAGTCTTCAGAGGTTTCGAGGACAAATACAACAAAAGGTGACAGTTTTAGCATGGCTCTCACTATTGTGTTGAGAACAGACCACACAGGGACCAGGCGAGAAGCAGGGTACCCTATCCTAAGTTTAGGATACCCTATCCAGGGTATGTAGCTAAGAAACTGTTATATGGATCCAGATGAGAGGTAACGCTCAGACCGAGGGCTAACAACTGAAGTGGTGAGATGTGATCAGATTTCTGGATGGGTTGTACTGTGTGAAAGAGAGAAATCAAGGATGATTCTAAGATTTTTACATTAATCTATTAGAATTGAATTGTTATCAGCAATGACTGGGAAGACTCTGGGGGGAGCAGTTTAGAAGGGAAGTCAGAGAGTTTTAATTTAAGACATAACAAGTACGAGATTCCTATGAGAAATAGAAATAGAGTATTGGGTAGACATTTGGGTACATGGGTCTGAAGCTCAGAGAAGAAATCTGAGCAGAAAATATACATTTGAGGGGCTTGGCCTATAAATGCTATTTAAAGCCATGAGACTGAGTGACGTCTGATCAGATCCACCAAGTGACCCAGGCCTGGCTTTGTGGTATTCCAGTATTAGGAAGTCTGGAGAAGAAAAGGAACAAGCAAAGAAAATTAAGAAGGAGCAGCCAGTGAGGAAGGAGTAACACTTGGTGTGGTTTTCCCACAACTAGCATCAACAGTATCACAAGGGACCTTGCTAGAAATGTAATTCTTTTATCCCACCCATGCCCTAGTGACTCAGTGGCTACGTCGTGGGGCCCAGCAATTTGTGTTTTAATAACTCTTCGGAGACTCTTATGCATTCTGAAGTATAGGAACCACTGTTATAAAGAGACAGTAGAATTTGGGGTAAAAATGTATGAACTTGCATCGATCCTCTTAAATGTTAATAAACTGTCACTGAGCCTCTGTGAAGAACCACTGTACAGAACTAAGCAGTCACTCAGGGAGCTCACACTCTAGCACTCCAAGATGCTGCCACATTTAGATAATGCCTTCATACACTTTTTTTTTTGAGACAAATCTCACTTTGTTACTCAGGCTACAGTGCAGTGGTGTCATCATAGCTCACTGCAACCTCAAACTCTGGGGCTCCAGTGATTCTCCTGCCTCAGCCTCCTGAGAAGCTGGGAGTACAGGCATGTGCAATCATGCTCAGCTAATTTTTCTATTTTTTGTAGAGTTTGGTCTCACTCTTACGCAGGGTGATCTCCAACTCCTGGCCTCAAGAAATCCTCCCACCTCAGCCTCCCAGAGTGTTAGGAATACAGGTGTGAGCCACCATGCCCCATCCATATACTTTTATATTTCTTATTTTCTCATTTTCTATTGCTGTTAGACATGATTGCTTAAAATAAGTTTTATTCCCCCAAGTTGATTTCACTAATTGCAATTCCTTTCCATTAAATCTGATTAAGATAACCCAAATTTAACTAAGGTTTTAAGCATCCAGGGATAATTAGCATTCCAGAGGAGGAGCTTGTTTACCCAAACGAACTTCCACAATGTGGAGGGGAGATGTGTGTAGGCGGAGGGAGAGAGAGAGAATCAATAAATGTTTTGTTAATTGCCTATTTCAGGCAGATTCTATACTTCTCACCAACCCCACTCTTGCCACTTCTGCCTTATCAAAGCAAACAAAACAAATAAAATGAGAGTTAACATGGGAATAAAAATATCAAACCATGGAATCAACAGATCAACATTTTGAAGACCTTTAGTATTTAAGTAGAAAGATTTATCATAAGATTTAGCAATTAAGAGCAATATCAGCTCAACAACTAATTTGGGGAAAGTGATTTAACTTCTCAGAATTTCTACATGTTTAACAATAAAATGTGTACCACTAGTAAACCTTTCCTGCAAACTCACTATGAGGATTGGGATTGGTCTCGTATATATGAAAATGCTTTGTCAAACCAAGAATTAAACAAGGTTAAGGTGATGTTCAAATAAACATAACAAATGTACCACTCATTACAGGAAAGAACTTTAGAACAGGAAGAATGTATCAATCACTAACTTTTAGATAAATATAGCTCATCAACTAGGATTTTTAAAATACTTTAAGGGCTGATTGCATATGTCTATGTATTCTATATATTCCTTTGTGTTATTTTGAAAATACAGGGCATATTCAAAACAAAAATTCACATGCTCAAATAGTTATTCATATTCAAATATTATTACAGTTTAGAAATTTAAGGTATTTTGAATGAAAACAACATATAGAAGATTGCAGAAATAAAATGACACACACCCTGTACCTATTATTAAGATTTAAGAGAGATTTTCATATCGCTATATTATGTTTAGATCTCTCTTTAGGAAAACAAACAAATGTCACAAAAACAATTAAAGTTTGGGCCTCCTTATGTCATCTCCCTTTATGTCTTTTCAAAAGGATACCCACTTTCTTAAGGCTGGAGTATATTATTCCCATACAGATCCTTGTACATGATGCACATATGTATGTACTCATAAACAACACGTAGTATCATTCTGTGTTTAAAAATTTGCATAAATAACATTTTTAACTTAACATTATTTCAAAATGTATCAGTGTGGATCCGTTGCTTAGCTTTCTATTATAAGAATAAAACTGTTTATGCTCTCACCCAGAATCAGTTAGGTTGTTTCCACTTTTTTTCCCATATTACAAATAGTTCATTGGCAGGCATTTTCTTTTTTTAATGAGAGCCATTCAAATGAATTCAGCTGTGGGAAATTGTTCATTGCACATTCAAATCTGACAATTCTGTTCATGAGCCCCTCCTCAACAGCTGTCCATACTAATGCAAGACAATTTTATGTAAAATTAATGTTTCCGTAAGAAGGTCTCATGAGAGGAGTTGTCTTTTGTGGTGGCAAATCAAGCACCAAAGGAAAATCATGAACTCCAGGAAGAAATACGTAACAAAGTAAATCAGTTTTGGTGACTTCCCATGTGATCTGTATAGTATCTAGGCCAATTTGGAAAAGGCTTTCTTTTTTTGTCATTGTTGAAAAATAAAACTGACTTGTAAAAAGAAATTGTTACTATGCAACAGATACTTCTCTTTCTTTGTATTAATCAGGTGGATTATGTTTTTAAAGCAATCAATAAAGAAAACTGCCAATAGTTTCTTGACTAAATATAGCATGTTTGGGATCAGGCTGTTAAAAAGACTACTTGTCTTGAGTTGACTTTCTCAGGAGTTTACTTGCTCCAGGCTACAAGTTAACAATTCTGAAACCGCTGTACATAGAATTGAACAATTAAGTAATGGTGGCTGATGATAGGAACCTGGTTTCTCACTGTTGGAGTTGGAAGTTACAGACAAGCAAGGGCTGAAGACTAGAATGATCAATGTTTTTGGATTAGGGTTAGAAAGAGCAGTATGAACTCATGTTTAGTTTAATATAGATACAGATGGATACTGTGGTAGGCTGATTGGTGACCTCCAGAAAAATGTATTTGTTCTAATTCCCGGAACCTAGGAACATTACCTGTTCTAATTCCTGAAACCTATATGGAAAAGATGTGATTAAGTTAAGAATCTTGAGAGGCGTTTATTTTGATTTTCTTGCATGGGCCTGAAGTGCAATCTCATGCATCCTTTAAGAGAGGGATAGAGAGAGTATTGGGACAGAAGAGGGGTCAGTGTGACCAGGCAAGTAGGGATTGGGGTGATGTGGCCAGAAGGCAAGGAACACTTGGAGCCACCAGAGGCTGGAAGAGGCAAGGATTGCATTCTCTCCTAGAGCCCTGGGGAGGGAGCATAGCTCTGCTAAAACCTCAACTTAGGACTTCTGGCTCCCAGACTGTCAGCTAAGAAATTTCTGTCATTTTAACCTATGGAGTTTATGGCAATTTCTTAGCGCATACACAGGAAACTAATACATGCATACATAGAAATATTTACAGATACGTATATATACAGGGGTTAGAATTCACATATATTTACTTGCTCTGTCTGTTGAGTGAGTCTGGAAGTATGGGACCCAGTAACAAAGAGGATGCTGACTAAAAAGGTCTTAAAATTCCCCTTACCTTGACAAAACTTTAAGAAGGCTTTTTCCTGACTTTAAGCCCCTGACCTCCCTTTTCTAACGCTTTTACTTCGAAAACTTGTGAACCTAAATTCTTTCTCTGTTTCTTTGAAATGTAAATCTTTTTAAAAGCCTCTAGCCAGTTTTACACCCAGGAATGTCTCTCTCAAGGATTTGAGAGCCATCCCTTTGCACTGTAACCATCAAGGAAGATAGTGTCCCTTCTCCCAGGCTCAGTGGCGGGATAAGCCCCTAACTTCCTGGGGCACCAAGCTGTGCTCCAAGTTGTAAAACTACCTCCTGTCAGGGAAAGCTTACTTTTCCCTCAGGTAAGGACAATTAGCAAACAAAGGTGGCCAAGGATTCCCCCCCTATGTCAGCTCTTAAAACCTCTTCAGCCCTTTGTTTTAAGGAGAGCTAAGCTCAGATTGATTTCTGACCTCGCTTCCCTATTGCAATTGCCTTGAATAAGTCTTCCTTTACTTAACTTTGCTGGGTGCAATTTTGCTTTGACAATACCTGGAGCCCATCTTATGCGTCCACTGGGTGGTTTAGCCCAGCGCAGGGCCCGTCAGCACAGGCAAAAGTAGAAGTGTGCACTGCTCCAGGAGCTCCAGGGAAGGGAAGGTCACTTTCATACTGTTTTAACATACAGTAAATTTCCGAGGAAGAAAATGATCATGTATATCTAGGAGAGACTCTTTTATTTGAAAACATTTTGTAAAGCCCCACTACCAGTCACTCAAGTCATCAATATAACATACCTCATCTATCCCATTCACAGAGATCCTATGCACACGTAAAAATGTCTAATGAATTCATTATGTCTGGTCATGCCTGAATATTCACATATTAAAATACATGTTATTTATTAGGTGTTGACTTTCTTTTACACTCACTTTATATTTCAGTTAGAGCATTATATTGACTTTAAAAAATTATATATTTAGATGGATTATGCTTTGTATGCAATTAGCTTTAGGAAGTGAAAGAGCATTGCCTTACAAAGCACCGGATTTATGATAAGTCAGAGTCGTTAGGTCTGGAAAATATGAGGACCACTTGTCCAGGGAGCTTCTGATTATCTGATTGTTTTCTCTAGTGCGGAAAGAGCTAGCAGGCTGTGACTTCCCAGTGCCCAATCATGCCCTAAGCCTGGCAGTGAGAAGCATGGCAGATGCTGGGGGTTGGAAGGGAACAAGAAATAATATTTTCCAGCACCTAGATTTTGGTGTCGGCAGGGAAATTATCTTTCCATGACAAATTGCATTTATCTTTTATGAAAACTGTGCTCACTTTATAGAATTATACTCACTTTAAATTAACTAGAAACCTGTTATACTGTGTAGGTTTCATTTGCATTCTTATTTCCAGAAAACCCTATTGATTAATTATGTATTTTAAATGATAACAAATTCAGTTATCAAAAGTCCACCTCTGGCCCTAGTCTAAAAAAAATCTTACACTCCTCACTGTAGGGTAACTATTAACTTATTGACTAACTTTTAAATGAATCAGTGCTATATTTAATTGAAGAGGCAACAGAGAATTAGAGAAAGAACAAAGAGAATGGAGTTGAGCTCAATTCCACCATGATTTGTTTTATGGTTCTTTGACAATCTCTAAAAATTCTATATGACCAATATTTTAATCAGAAAAAATAGGAGTAAAACTGATCTCTAATTATAGTTGCCATAACTAGTACCTAGAAAAAATATAATAAATAAGAAAATAGACCAGTTTTATGGCAAAAAAAGCTATTTTTACTTAAAAATAATGAGAAAAGTATTAGAATATTTACTTTCCTTTAAGCAATGACAACATTAATTTATGACTTCTATAGTTGCAGTCAGGACTTAGGAGTGTGGTCATTAAAGTAACATTCATTGAACATATGCCAGGTACTATACCAAATACTTTATGTTATTTCACTTAACTTTCCAAACAACAGTATGAAGTTATTATTATTATATATCCTCATTTCTAAACCAAAACCTGGAAAAGTTAAGTAATTTTTCCAAAGTATACACAGTCAACAAATGGCAGAGCAGGACATAGAACTTGGTTTTGGTTAATTCCAAGGTTATTTTTTAAGCCTCTAAGTTCTATCTACAGCCTACAGTAAGAAGTGGTTGGCAACATTGGAATATATATAGGGAAATATATAGGAAGAGCTGGATCATCTTAGGCCTTCCTATAACTCTTTTTTTTTTTTTTTTAACAGAAAGCAAGGGTGAGCTTTTGCCTGTTTTAACTATTATTCCCAAACTGGCCATTAAGAAGTCTGCCTATCTCAATTTCTGGATTTTCACATAAAGATTCTGATTTTTAGGTTTGTCCAAAGCTGGAGAATAATGAACTGTAATGTACTAATGTTAATCAATAGTTCATCTACAAGTGGATTTTCAAAAACTTCATTTGTAACATTGAAAATGTGTGTGTTAAAATGTATATAACATTTAAAATTTGACATATTCCCCAAATTCAGTGTAGTGCCAGATGATAAAAAAACTCAAAAGAATGCAACAAAATAAATGTGTTGAATAAATGTTGAACACACTTTATTTTGTCCTTTAAAAAAAGTATACATTTGCCCAATTGCAACAGATCCTCCAATTTTACAAAAAAAGAAACTACAGGTGATTATTAGGGAGCTATACTACCAAATTTACAAAGAAAATATTTGTGTTATTTAAAAGCTTTATTTGTAAGCTTTTTATTGTCAAAAACATAAGAAAGCTTAGTTTCCCACAAGAGAAATAAATACTAGCAATTAATGTCTTTGAGCCATAGCTTGCTTCCACACAAGTAGTGAATCATATTCTCCCATCTGTCCCAACCCGAATATATCCTTTAGAGATATCTGCCTCTCTGGGAAGAGCATTGGCACATATATTTGTTATTGCTTTCATTTACATAGTTCTAGCTTTGCCTCTATCTTCCTAGGGCCGCCTTCTGTCTTCTATGACGTTGAGTAAGAGTTATTTGCTTTATTAGAAAGACACCAGTCACTATCATTCATAGTTGGAAACAAAATCTTTGAATTGACTAGTGAATTATTAATGTGTATTCTCCCCCGCCCAAAAAATCTACATTTGAGATATTTAATGGTACACATTAGGAAAATACAGGAACTGACAGAACTTCTAGTTTCTATAAAAATATGACCCATATGTCAACTGGGTTCTTTTTCATTTTGAGAATTAAATAATATTGACTACTATCCCCATATCGTGTCCTATGGCAAGTCTAATGCATTCCTCCTTGATATTTTCAAATATATAGGAGTTTTCATTCTCACAACAACATGGTCACACCAATGTTCTTATCTTGCTGGATTCCTGAATACGGCCCTTTCCCTTAGATATTCTAAAATATCATTCACTTAAGGCATTTGTGTGTTCAATAGATAATAATAATAGTAATCTTAGTATAAATAGTACACATAAATAACGGCAGAATAGATAATAGTAATCTGAATATAAGCTATTCTTATTCTGAAATGTTTTTAGACACTTTTCCTATATACTGGCAATTTATTGCTGTGGAGCTGACCATTTTCCTGCCAGGGTCTCTGTTTTTCTTTCTTCACAACCAGATATCTCTATTAACTTAGTATATAAAACTATTTACTTAACTCTGTCTCTCTCAGTTTGTCTAAACCATCCCCAGATGATTGTATCTTAATAAAAACTAAGATTATTAAGGTATATTCCAAAGCAAAGGTGGTTTTCTTCCTGAAAAAGATTCTTTAACTTACTGGTATAAAAATAATTTAGTCTAAAAAATCTGTTTTTAATCTCAAGTAAATAGACCAATTACTTAGCATTAGACATTGGAGATCTAAAGAACAGAATCTCCACCCTTTCAAAATTCACAGTCTAGCTGGGATGATAGACAAATGAAAAGGTTATAGACAGTACATTAAGTGTTATAATAGATATATATGGAGTATTTAAGGAGCAGGGAAAATCCAGGAATTACAGCCCTCAGGGATTAGGGGAGGATTCACATAGAAGAAAACATCTGAGCTAAGTCTTTGAGGATGCATACAAATTTGCTAGGTATTCTCCAGAAGTTAAAGCATTTCAGACATAGGCAAGGGCATTTGTAAAGGCATGGAGGTAATTTATTTGGGAAAATAGTAATGGGATAGCTTTGAAAGGGTATATAAAGAGTGATGTGATCCAATTAGACAGAAGGTAGGGAATTAAAGTGATGTATTTTAAGATCTAAGTAAGGCAGGCTGTGGAAGTAAACAGTAGAGGATTTCAAACAGGTTTCAGGAAAGAAGAGAATTTGGTTTCAATGAATTCTAAAGTTTCTGGTTTAGGTATCTATGTAGAGCGGTATTAAAGTATCTAATTGTGGTTTTTAGCTTTGCATGTGAGCTGTGCTGATATTGATGTGCACAATGGGACATACGAGTTACTTCTTTAGTAGAACTAACAGAAATAATGTCAAGGTGCCTGTGCTGTGTCATGAGTACGTGAGAGGGAGTGAAGGCAAATATGTCAACAAAAATGCAAAGGAATAACATAAGAGAGAAGATCAGCAGACTAAGGATGGGACCCTGGGAAAATCTACTTCTAATGGCTAAGGAGAGGAAGAGTCTGAGGTAGCAAGAGGTCTCAGAAGAAAATTAGAAGAATTAGGTGATAGAGTTGTCTTAGAACTGTAATAAAAGAATGCAAGAAAAAGGGAGTTATTAACAGTGATAAACGATGCAGTCAGATCAAATAAGAAACAGATAAAAATTTTTCATTGGATTTGACAAGTAGAAGGACATAAAATATAGAGAAAGCAACTTTATTGGCATTACTAGGATAAACACAGATTACAGTGAGTAGGAAATGATCAGACTAGAAGTATACATTCAGAATTTGGCGGTGATGTCAACACATCAAGGCCAGAAAACAGGAATTACTTAGCATGTAACATGTTCAACAAAATAAGAGATAATTGAATGAAGAAATGAATGATGAATAAAATTCTCAAGTTCTCCATATCCACACTGAAATATCGATTAAATCTTACTAGGCATACTTTTCAAATGGTGACCAACTTTCATTAGCAGCAAATAAATGTTTAGTCAAGGGTTTCTGTTATTTAATTTGTTCACCATTTTGGATGACAAAACATAAAACAAAACATTACAATTAATTTCATAAAGCATAAGACTAGAGCACAAATAGGTAAGTAAATTGATAGAGTTGAGATTTTTTTTGAAAAAAGTCTAGCATTTTAATTGAACATAAAGACAAGAAAATATTCAGAATCCCAGCTCATGTCTGAAGATCAATAAAAAAGTAAGTCTCGGTATATATTACAATTATGCTTTTTCTGGGTATTTAAATATGGATCTGACAAAACTTTCAGTGGCTCTGAACCTTGCTGCTCATCAGGATAATTCAGAGTTTTTAAAAATAGAGATCCCTGGGGTTTAACCCAAACTAATAAGAATTAGTTGAGATGGAATCAAGAAATGTTTGTTTTAAAAGCATCCTTGGTGATTTGGGTAGCACTGATCTGTGACTAGCCATGACATGTGGGAAACACTAACTTGGGTGTTCCTTGATCACTTGCTAACTATTTCTATTTTTTTTTAAAGGAAAAAAAGAGTGTGGGCAGGGGACAGAATTTATTTATCCTAGGCAGGTTGCTTCTACTAATAGTTTCAGGAATAGCTGAATCTAAGATCCAAGGGTTTCCAACAATGTTATCCTCCAGATTATGGCTGTTTCTATAATCTGCTCTTGGGTGGCTTCATCCTCAGGAATTTTTTTTTTTTGCATGTGAAAGCCCCTCACAGCTCCATGTTTACATCCAATTGTAGCAAAAATAGATCTTTTTATGCCAATGGTCCTAGCAAAAGTCCTAGGAGTAATTCTCAATGCTTTTAATTGAGTCACCTGCCCTACCTCACATGCCTACCTCTGGATTTGGAAGTGGGGTTGACCTCATCCAAATCATATGGATTAAAAGTGAGGGAAGGTTGTTCACCAGAGGAAAATCAAGTTGCTGTTACTAAAAGGGGGAGAAGATATTAGGCAAGCAAAAACCAACACATATCCTCCGTAGAGGAGATATCCTATACATCAGTAATTATATAGTAAGGCTAAGAGTGATGCCTGTCTTAAGTGTTTATAGCCAAAGATTAGATAGGAGAAATAGATCACTTCAAGGACAGCTGTCCACAAACACCTTCTAGCAGGAAGCCTATGAACTAGGCCTTTTGGATAGGTAAGATTGTGGTAGATGAAGATGACGAGGCCTTTCAGATATGTGGAAAGGCATGAACAAAAGGGCAGGGAGGTAAGGAGGTTTTCCAAGTTTACTGGGAACTTTTGGGAATTAAGTCCGGGACTTTGCTTGGGGACTAGATCTATATATAGTCTAATAAGTGCTAATTCTTTATGCAGATTTTTTCCACATATGATCTCAAAAAAGAGCAATTTTGGCAGGCACCAGGAGTAGGATTATTCTTCCCATGTTACCGATGGGGCAAGTGAGACCTAGAGAGTTCACCCTCTTGTGTCCAGAGATGGAACAGTGCAAGAAGCCCAATTTCTGCCCACCAGCCCAGGACTGTGCCCCTCCTCCCATCCACAGTAAAAATAAAACCTGGGGTTGGGAATCACCAGGACAGCAGCTGTGACTCAGCCCCAGGGCCAGCCTGAGGACACCTCTGGAGGAAGCTGTGGGAACAACCATATAGGCAGAAAGAAGGTATCTGACTTGCATAAGGGCTAACAGCAGAGACTCTGGAGCCAGGCCTGGTTTTGATTCTCAGTTTCATGAGTTAAGGTGTTACCTTGGGCAGATTATATAACTTCTCTAAGCCTTAGATTCCTCATCTGTAAACAAGGTAAAAAACAATACCTATCTTACAGGATGGTTCATGAGGTCTGAATGAAGTACTGCACATTAAGAACTTAGCACTCTCTTCCTCGTCTGGTTTGGTCTGGTCTGGTCTGGTCTCCTCTTCCAGTCCAGTCTCCTCTTCCTCCTCCGATCTCCTCTTCCTCATCAGGTCTCCTCTCTTCTTCCTCATCCAGTCTGGTCTCCTCCACTAACTATTTCTAAATTCTCTAAATAATATGTTATGTTTTCACACTTCTAGTTATCATTACTTATTCATCATAATGAAAAGTTACTAATTAGGCCAATATTTTGAGGTGATCATAGCCTGATAATATTAATTGATAAATATGTGGTGGTCATTTTACCAAAATTAAAAAAATGAATAAACAAGTCTATGGCTATCAATTGATCCTAACATTTTAAACTAGATTCTTGCCAACCTTGATAAATTTTGCTTTTCTGATCACCTACAGACTATTTCTTATATTTTTTCATGTGCATTAAAAGATGCAAAATTCTCAATTGTTTTCCACTAACCAAATGTAAAATATATTGATAGGACTAATAGGTTGTCCTACAAGATAAAGCTGGTTGCTGAAGCTGAGATTAGGTAGGATGTAAAGTGACATTGGACATCAAACGGGAGTGAAAAAATTTGTGCAAGTTTTTGATCAATGCTTTGTAAGGTCGTTTTGGTTCAATTTATATACCCTCTATACTCACGTCTATGGATGGTGGAGTGCAAGAAATCAAGCAAAACTTTATCAATGACAATCAATTAATTTAAGAGAGACATTTCACATATAGAATAAAACCTGGGGGCTACCCACTGTTGGGATCCTTATTACTGAAATTCATGATAGATCTAAGAGAAGCTAAAATGTAAGCGGTACATCAGGACTGTATATCTGTCACTTACTGCATTTATCTGCATTTTTTTTATTTATTAGCAAGAATGTAGCAGATTATTTAATTTTTGGTTTCAATAAAAGTTCAATATATTTCAATGTAAGTTTGGTTTCGATATAAGCTAAGCTCTTAATTTCTTAAACTGCTAAAAACGTTTAAAAAATATTTGTATAAATAACCTATCTTGATAAACCCCTGGCATTTTTTCCCTCAATGAAACCATCAGAATAGAAAGGATGAATTAAACAAAAAGTGGTTTATTAGGTCTCTTTGCAAAATTACACACACAAAAACACACACACAAGATAGCAATTTTTCACAAATGAAGTGAAAATTATCTAACCAACTCAATTTAAATGTTGCCAAGCATCCTTGTAATCTGGGTACTTCATTGATAAAGTTCCCACCCCTATTCACATTTAGACTTGAATTATTGGTAAAATTAACTCAATTTGCCACTAAATTGTCACCACACAGACAGCTACAGAATTATAGGATACTGGAATATCAATCAAGAGGAATATAATTATGTTCATCCATGGAAGCCTTCTCTGTTTCCTCCCCAATTTGAAGGAAGTCATTCTTATATGCTATTACAGAACTGCATTTCTCTCTCTGATCTACAGTTTTACATTAGAAAGTATAGCTATAGATCAATTATATATGTACATATATATATTACATACAGAAAGAGTGATTTCTGGATTAATATGTTTGTCCACTGGACTGAGCTCCATGGGTGGAGAGATAAGATATCCTTTCATTCATCATGATATCCCCAGATAGTTTCTGACACAGTACAGACTCCCCAAATCCCAAACCCAGAAGAACATTTGAGATGCTTTCTACTAGAGGCATATAATGTCAAACTCACTTTGGTTAGAATCCCTGCATATTTTCTTTTCTGCTGGCCAAAGTAGAAAAGGATCTTTAAAATTGTTCAACCCTAGGAAGTTATTTAATTATTAGAGTTGATGCTTTCTTATTCAAAGATCTCACTATAAAGCCTATCAATTGTTCTGGGAAGCAGCATTATTTTAGCAATTATCACCAGCTATCATTAAAGCTAGTCCTTGCACAGGTGAATAGCATAGCAATTTCCTTTCTCTATGATTTAAGCTAATTCATGAAAATACACTAAGCTGGGTCATTACTCAGAGTTAAATACTTTCAGATGATAACTGAGCCTTCTCAAATTAAATAGCATTTAGCTGACTAAAAGTGAAATTTACTTAAAAGTATTAATGGTCTTGAGAGAATTAGTGCTTATGCTCAAATGTAATTACAAACTCTCTGGCTATAAATTATTTCTCTAATATCATCTGAGACTCAGGAAAGGTGTCTCAAGGAATGCCATGGCTTAATTTGTGTGAATGTTTCTATGAAAAATTTATAAATGCACTATGTCTTATAGAGACTTGCCAAATGTATCATCCTAGGAAAAGGGATCAACAAGCTTCTAGAAGATGTGATGGGTTTCCAGTTATAAGTCATGTGATTGCTAATCAGTGGCCCTGGTTGATAATTTTTTAATTATATCATAGCTACTTTCAAATTTCAATTATTTGGTTTTTTTGATATGGTCTGGTGTTTGAATTGATTTTTTTTTTTACTTCATCAGAGATAGTGATAGTCTTCAAAATATGTTCAAATGTTTTATGGGTGTTTTTAAGAATTCTATATAGTTAACAGAAACAAAATATAATGTATGTCTTGTTTTACTTTGTTATTAGCCAACAGATGGTATACATTTTTCTGCTTTTGTTCTCTAAAACCTGAAAGGTAGAAATATGGAATTGTATTTCAGTCAAATTTCATGGCAGCCATTAACATAGCTATCCTTTAAGCAA
>RJWJ010039319.1:0-14526 GCA_004363605.1 Indri indri | reverse complement strand
TTCTTCTAAAAGCTCAGAAGAGTGGCACCGTGGCACCCAGATATTTTTGTCACCTGGGCAAGGGACAAGTTTTTTATTTTTTGAACTGTTTCATTTATTTCCAGGAAGAAAATAACAAAATATCCTATGATTTGAGACTTGAATTTAGGGGTGGGAATTCTCTCACTGAATTCTTTTCCTAGACATCAAGTGGGAGCCAAGTCTAGATGTATCACTTTCAGAGAGTTTCTTTTTTAAAACAGAGAGGAAGGGGAAAGAGAGAAAGAACTGGGTTAGCACTCAAACGCAAAGGGCCTTTGCACCACTAGGGTAGGGTAAGCTTGACCTTAAAAGTCTGCAATAAAAAAAAAAAAAAATTGGGGGCTGGGCACGGTGGCTCACGCTTATAATCCTAGCACTCTGGGAGGCCAAGGCGGGCAGATTGTTTGAGCTCAGGAGTTCGAGACCAGCCTGAGCAAGAGCGAGACCCCGTCTCTACTAAAAAAATAGAAAGAAATTATCTGGACAACTAAAAATATATAGAAAAAATTAGCCAGGCATAGTGGTGCATGCCTGTAGTCCCAGTGACGCGGGAGGCTGAGGCAGTAGGATCGCTTGAGCCCAGGAGTTTGAGGTTGCTGTGAGCTAAGCTAACACCACAGCACTCACTCTAGCCAGGGCAACAGAGTGAGACTCTGTCTCAAAAAAAAAAAAAAAAAAAAATTTGGCTGAAAGAAATTTGCAATGTCACTTGAATTGAAACCGAAATCAGTTTCTGAATTTGGGTGGCTCACCATTAACAAGCCATCAGTTCAGTAATAATAACAACCATAATCAGCAATAATAACTAAGATTTCTTGAGCACCTATTATGTGCAGGCACTGTTTTAGCCAAGTTAAATGCATTAAACATATTTAATCCTCACAAAAACCCTATGAAGTAGATACCATTATTATCTCCATTTTGCAGACAAGGAAGCTAAGGCACAGAGAAGCTAAGCAACTTTCCAGAAATCACCCTACTGAGAATTGGCACAGCAAGGATTGAATACTAAGCACTGGCTCCAGGGTCCTGTGACTCCATCATCTCACTGTAACTATAACTCACTGCAAACTCCAGAAGGGAGAACGTCAGAATACAAAGTAACAAGAACTAATAGTTGTGTAGGGGCACTGGCTACCGGTTGTTTTACTTGCGTTATCTCGCTTAGTCCTCATGACAATGTATTAATAGTCTTATTCTACAAGTGGAAAAACTGAGAATTAGAGGAGTTATTAAATATAACGTGCCAAGGTCACTAGCTGATAAATGATACACCCAGCTGCCAAACCCTAGAGGTCAGTCTCCAGTGCTCACACCACATTCACCGCACTGTGCTCCCTTTCTGCTGGAAGCAATCCGTGGCCTTCTAAACAAC
The DNA here is from genome assembly GCA_004363605.1 of Indri indri. NCBI lineage: Eukaryota > Metazoa > Chordata > Mammalia > Primates > Indriidae > Indri > Indri indri. The sequence continues at coordinate 13,130 of RJWJ010039319.1, read as the reverse complement.
CTACAGGGTGCCCGATGACACAGAAGCCTGTGCCATGGCCTGACTTCCTTTCCACAGACCAGGCATGAGAGAGAGGCAGTATGGTGACACAGAATGAGCGCAGACTTCGCGCTCAGTACTTGCTAGATGTGTGACCTTAGAAAAACTCTCTGGATCTGTTTCCTTGTGTTTACACCCAAGGATAAAAATCATCTCCATGGTGACTCTGAAGGTTGTGAGAGCATGTGGAAATTCTGGCCTCAAGAGAGCCTCAGATCATCCACTTCCCTGGAAACACTTAGACACCCACTTTCTTGACCACAAAGAGGATCCCACAAGTGCACAGGAAGTCCTTCTCTGACAGATGGTCTGCCTGCTCCCCTTGGGCTGAGTCATAGCATCTTCTTGGCAAACTGAAAGCAAAATTGCACAAATTCAAGCTCTCCAGATTAGAACCACGGTCCCTCAACTCCTAGCATTTGTCCCGGGAGCCAGCAGGAGCCACAACCATACTGCAGCTCTGTTAATGAGGTTGCCGGGCACCGTGATGCCAGCAAGACCAGCAGGGCATGAAATCATTACTGACATTGCCAATTTGGACTAACAGGGACCCAGGGTTTCAGCTGGGGAAAGCACAAAACAAATTAATGTCTTGGAAATGTTTAGATCAGCTGGGGATAGTCTCGTTTTGTTTTGGGTTTTTGTTTGCTTCTTTCTTCGTTTTTTTCCTTTTAAAAAATCTACTATTTATATTTAAAGGCAGCTAGCAGAATTTTTTTAATATGAAAAGGAACCGTATTAAAATTCTGTTGGTGTTTAAAAACTCTGGGTGATATCCTTGCTTCTCAAGTCATTTCTTCTGCTTGTATGCACTCGGTCTCCTTGGATTCCCTAATGGTCATATCCGACACAGTTCTCATTATTTTAAATGGCCCTTTAGTTAGGCACAAACGTGTAAAACAATTTTTAAAAGCTCCCAGAGACAATTCTTTATGCAGATGTTTTCTTTATTTTATATTCCAATCTTATCTATAGTGGTTCTAAATCAAGGGTCAGCAAACTGCAGCCCGCAGGCAAAATCTGGACCCCTGGCTGTTTTTGTAAATAAAGTTTAATCGGAAAAGAATCACGCCCATTTATTTACATGTTGTCAGTGGCTGCCATTATGCTACAGTGGCAGAGCTGAGTTGTGACAGAAACCATCTGGGTCTGCAATGTCTTAAATATTTACTACCTGAACCTTTACAGAAATGTTTGTCAACCCCTGTTCTAAACCCAGTGTTGGAGGACCAGAATCACACAAGGTATTTCATAGTGCTTATCACTATAGTAACTAAATAATTCTGTTTGTTAATGCCTGCTTGTCCAGCTATATGTAAATTCTCAGAGAGGCAAGGACTCTTTTCTTCCCAGGGCCGCCGGACTAACACATTATAGACCAATAATAAATATTTGTTGAATGAATGAGCTAAGTTGCTAGACAGATTGTTAACTCCTGAATGCCAAAGCATGTCTTGATCTTGAATGAGAATTTGACTCGTAGTTAGTTCTCAATAACTGCATGTTTGCTGCACAATCAATTGCATGGGCCCTTAATTTAGAGAGTGGATATGTTTTGCAGGATATTTGGTGACCAAGATAAACCCTTGTCTATATGATGGGGACTGTCTTCTACATCACACCATTTACGCCCATCCTCTCTCTAACTTCATAAAATCCTCTCTGCCTCAAGCCAGATAGCTGGTGCTTGGCTCTGATGGTGCTAATCTCATAACCGATTTGCAAGCTGGTCCTCTACCCATCTGTGCTTCTCTCCATGGTTCCCAACAGCCTGCAGGGGCTCCACTGAGGTGCTCACGCTGACCGTTCATCCCCAAGGAACCTGGGCATTCAGCCCACTAACACTTAGGTACAAGAGAAAGCAGGAACAGATGCTATCAGATTCTGGAAAGAAACAGAGAGAAGGACCAAGTGGATGAGACCTCTAGCTTGCCACTGCCAAAATGTATTTGTCATTTGGATACAGAAGATGGTTTAACCTGAAGAAGAGAGAAATATGACTCTAAAGGAGGCAACAAAATTTGGAAAACCAACTAAGAGCTCAGACATCAGACCTGGATAAGAATCCAAGCTCTGATACTCACTCACTGTATAAACTTAAGCCAATCAATTGATTTCTCTGAGATAAAAATACCTTAACAGCAAAATAGGTACACCAATATATTTAAAGTTCCTAACAATGACACGTACAATATAAATTTTGCTTCTCCTTTCCTTTCATATTTTTAATGCCACAAAGAGAATGAGTGTTGGAAATTTCCACTTACCAAGCATTCCTTTCTTGGAACTGGACAGACACATGTCCTTCTCTGCACTGGGCAGGGCAAAACTCACCACAAACACCTCCACCCCATCAGCCATCAGGGCCAAACCCAAGACAAAAAAGAGTGTCCACTGGAAGCGGCCATGGCCACACTCCTCCATGATGGTTTCGTACTGGTGGGCCAGTTGCTCCTCATCTTCCATCCTCTCAGCCATCAGGTCTGCCTGGCCTGGAAGGCCATCTGCCCTGGAGGGTGCCATCTTGGTCTGCTTGGCCTTGACATCATCTGGGTGAGGGATGCCCTGGTACTCGCCCTCATAGATCTCGTCTTCCTCATCATGACCTTCTGTGACATCACTCTGAGCATCTTCTTCTGGGTTGGACTCATTGCCATGGTAATAGCCATCACTGGGGGCATAGCCCTCGTAATTGTCCTGGTACTTATAGTCATCCATTCCTTGGTGCCGGGACTGCCTGGTTGCCTCTCGAGCTATATCCCTTGCTCCATGGTAGAGGTTTGGGCTATTTCTATAACCATCATTCATTATGTCGTTTAAATGTAGACTATGTTCATGTGACTTGTTGGGTGAAAGTCACACCAGTTTTCTCCTCTTTTGTCTCTCAAATCAACCAGATTTGTGCAAAAGCAACCTAAGTATCCTTTTGCATGAGATATCTATTGAAAGTCTTCGGGAAGATTCAAACTCTAATCTGGTCTCCTTCAGAGAGCCAGGGATGTTGTACTGGGAAGTGTTGATTAGAAATGGATCCAGCTGTTTTTCTTGACAAGGCGTGAGCGGGAATGGCAGCTTGCTTGCGGCCCGGTTTGTACCGCCACTGAAGGTTATGCCCTGAGAGTAGAGAGAAGGGAAAGAGAAGAAATGTTACAAAAGGCTGAAACTCTGACAAAACAGTCTCAGAATTAAATCGAATATATTTGGTAATGCTGACGCTTCGTGTGTAGTTAGAGGAAATCTTGATTAGACGTTCAGAGTAGTATCAACCGCATAAGGATTGAATCAGTGAGACCGAAAGAACAGTGGTCAGAGAGGACCTTTGAAGCTCCAGTTAACCCATGAAAGGGATCAGATCTTACCCAAGAATGCAGTATGAAGTGGCCAAGGGATTTTCAACGCAGGACAGTTTTGTGTTATGAATTACCTATTGGAATTTATCAAGCCTTTGGCAACAGTGGAGGTTTATTACAGCTCCATTTCTGTTACGCAAATGCCAGCTTTTCTAACTTTCTTATGGAGTGGCTATACAATTTTACAGCTAGAAATGCATGGCAAAGAAATATCCAGAACTGTTTTTCCTGAGGCCCGGCTTACTTTTGAGACTCGGCACTGCGATTCAAAGGCTACTAACCATGCGCATGGCTTAAACAGGCAGGGACAACGGGCTGAACACCCAGAGCCAGATAGTGTGGGTCTGAAACTTGATGTCGCTGCATAGTGGTTGTGTGACCATGCACACGCCTTTCCCAGCCCCCATCTTCTCGTGTGGAAGATGAGGAGAGCAACGGCACTCAACTCATAAGGTTGTGCTAAAGTGCTTAGAACAGTGTCTGGCCTGCATGGTAAATACCACTGAAGCCTTGACATTTCATTGCTTTTTTTTCCTTTAGTTTTAATTCTGGAAACCAGGAGACAGTACTGTCTAGAGCCAGGGCCCTGTCCTATATCCTAATTCCAATCATTGCATCCCTCTGTCGACTCCTGCACCCAGCGGACTCTCATCCTGCCCTAATTACCTTCCTATAATCTCAGGTCTCACAAGGTTTGGAGCCACCATTTCATGGTGCCTACTGTGTACTAGAAAATGTGCTAAGTGTATCACATCCCTTATCCTGTATTCCTTATTCTCACAACAATAAAAAAAGAAAGAAAAGTACTTGTATCTTCATCTTAGACATAAAGAAACTATGGTCAGAGTGGGTGAGTTACATGATCAAGGTCACGGCACCAGGACTCAACCCGAGAGACCACTGGTCCCAAAGCCAGTTCTTTCCATGGCCTTCATGCTTCCAGGTGCTGTTCTGAGGGACCGTCACATTAGGTCGTCTGAGGATCTTTAAAAATATAGATTCCCAGAGCATGCAGAAGGGCTGGTTGAGCTCAGAAATGTGAGTTTGCACACAACTCCCCAAGTGGCTCTAAGGGCCCTCGGGGATAGAGGCCAGCCCCCCAAACCTCCTACTCCCCCAACTCTCCTCAGCTGCCAGAGTCTCTGACAGGCATGGTGCTGAGAGCTCCACACCTGGGGGCTGCCAGAGATCCACTCCCCAGCTCAGTCCACCTGCCAACAGTACACACGCCGGCAACCTTCACAGATCCCCTGTGGCACCTGAAATCCACTGTCTTTTCACTGCACTCGGCAGATGTCACCTCTCAATAGACTGGACACATTTGTCCATGTCATGGCGCCTGGACTCCCCCCTGCCCACAGCCCATCGCTGGGCCTGTGCCCCACACCTGCCGCCAGGCCCTCCATGCCCTCAGCCCTCAACAGACTCACGCTTTGTGACTCAGCTGACTCAAACAACACAACGCATTTCCTTCTGGGAGGAGGGCAGAGACTGGTGGTTCTCAATCTCCGCAGGGTGGGCCAGAACCACTCTGACCTTGGGAGGCTCAATAGAAATGCAAATCCTAGGACTCCTCCCCCACAGACACAGGACCTGCAGAGGAGGGGTAGGGCCTGGAAATCCGCAGTTTCCACTAACGACACAGGGAATCCAGAAACTACGCTTTGAAAAACCATGCCATAGCAGCCAACAAGAAATATTTGCTAAGAACCGATTCCCACTCCATCCTCTCAGACTTTTCACCATCCCCAGTAAATAAATTTATATTAGACCATGTTGGCCTGAACCAGGCCAGATTAATATTCTTAAATCCATTTTTATTACATCCATTTAGGGACCACCAGAGGAATATAAATCACATGTAAAGAGCACGAAAGTTTCAGAGTGCCATAAAAACAGAGAAAGGATGCCAACTGCCTGAGAGCTGGTGTGTTATTTCCATCCTGGGGGCCCTACAAAAATGTCGCGACCCGGAAACGATAGATTTGCAATTCCAGAAGCACAGGGGGGACATACCACTCGGGACAAGGGTTCGGGGACTTGCTTTGCGGAAAGAAGCAGATCTTCACCAAAATGAAATCCCCTCACCAGATTCAGTCAAAAGAACCACTGTGAGTGGCCAGCGCAGAGGAGTGATGGGGAATCACTGTCGAGTGATTTTGTATTTCGACATTATCAGCTGAATTGTGTCCTGTAGCACAAAGGTCTGTAGAAGCCCTAACCTCTAGTACCTCAGAAGGTGACTGTTAGGTCCAGAGCCGAGAGGGAGACACACGAAGCCTCAGGTGTAGCAAAATGCTGTTTATTTGAGCATCTGGGTGCAGACAGGGGGAGGCCGAAAAGAGCATCCGCGCCGAGGGAGGGGAGAGCCTTGGGTTTTATAGAGGTTTTTCAGGGGGGAGTGAGCAACTGGGCCAGAACAGCCGCTGTAATAAATTCCTTTCAAAACAACCAGTTCCCGGGAGCCCTGTGGGGAGGAATAAGCCTTGTCCTTATCAGGAGGGATAAGAAAGTAAGTTCCCCCTTGCGTTTCATTCATCTCCCGAGGGGTCCGGCAAAGGCTACCTGCCTAATACACCCCTAGGAAGGGGAGAGAGGTGAGTTTTACAGGAGGTTTGGATGGAAGTTTGGGGAGGGTGAATTCTTTAAGCCTAACAGTGACCTTATCTGGAAATAGGGTTTTTACAGTGGCAATCAAGTTAAGATGAGGTCATTAGGGTGGGTCCTAATTGAATATGACTCGTGTCCGTATCAAAAGGGGAAATCTGGACACAGAGACAGACCCGTACAGAGGGATGAGGATGTGCAGACCCGGAAAGATGCCATCTGCAAGCCTAGGGCTGCCAGAAGTTAAGAGGGGGACCCGGAACAGATTCTGCCTCGCAGCTCTCAGAAGGAATCAGCCCTGTGGACACTGTGATTTTGAATGTCTAAGCTCCAGAACTGTGAAACGACAAATGTCTCTGGTTTAAGCCACCCAGCTTGTAGTACTTTTTTATGGCAGCTCCAGGAAACTAATACAGTCAACAAGCCTAGTGTTTAGCAACAGCAACGATAAAACCACCACAGTGCGACTATTAACTGAGGACCAAGGTGAGCATTTTATAAACAATACCTCATTTATTCCCATAGCCAATAGTAAAATGAGATTATTCTCCCCATTTCACAGATAAAGAAACTGAGGACAAAGAGGATTAAAGGATAAATTCACACAGAGAAGTGATATTGGGGCTTGGATTTAGAGCCAGTCAAATAGAACCTCAGGGATGATGTGGGGTGGGAGAAACTGAGTCTCCAGGCAGGTAAGTCCAGGCCACACGCTGAGCTGCTGGCAGAGCACAGACTGACATTGGGCTTCTGACACGCAGGTTGGGGTTTGCTCACCCCCCTCAACAAACATGTGCTGGGCTCTTTGGTGCTGACGGCATCACAGTGAGTATCACATGACTTGATCTCCATCCTTAAGAGGTCTACCCCTCATGAGAGAGTCAGATTAAAACAACACAGAGCATCATATGGTAATAAAAATTACAATCTTAATTATCAAAAATATTACCTTTGATCTAATGAATATTTGCCTTGAGGCTCTGTGCCACATACTGCACTAAGTGATCATATACTTTACCTTTTTTAACCTGCACGACAACCCTGTGGAGCAGGACTGCTATCACACCCATTTTACAGAAAACAAGACTGAGGCTGAGGAAGGTAGATGGCCCAGAGTCGCAGATAGTAGGTTCTCCAAGGGGTTTCAGAGGAGAGAAGGGTCACTGTGGTCTGGGCTCTGCTGAAATAGCATCCTAGAGGTAAGGGGACATCCACAGGAGGAAAGGGCTCGGGAAGCAAACAACAGAGGGAGAGGAGAGCACTGGAGGCTGGAGAACCAGGATAAGCACTGGCACGGAGGCAGGATGGCTGCTTCTTTGGGCTGCAATGAAGAGGCCAGTTGGGCTACCACGGCTGGTCCGGAATTCCAGGAGATGTGATGGGGGGGACACAGCAGTCAGTCTGAATGCCCTGTTCAAGATTTGGAATTTGCTTTGACAAGGGAGCCAGTGAAGGTTGTTAATCTGAGCAAAGCAGTGTGGTATAGTAGAGCATGGATCTAGAAGGATCCCCTGGTGAAGGTGTGCATCCTGGTTTTTAAGGGAAAATCTCAGGACAGCAAAACCAGAAGCTTTCACATGTGCATGTACACATGTGTGTGCGCGTGTATGTGTGTGTGTGTGTATGTGTGCGCTTGGTCATAGTCCAGAGGTGAGGTGAGGCCTGGACCAAGGTGGTGGCCATGAACTGGAAAGACAGACCTGAGGGGACTCCCATGGGAGCACAAGAGGTCCATTTCCAATCAGGTGAGAGGGATGGACCGAGGGTGACTGTACCAAGACGACTCTATGGAGACAAATTCTAGCCTGGAAATCTTTAATTGCTGTGTAATTAGGACAAACAAAATTCTTTTCCAGTCTGATCTGCCCTTTTTGTGCAGTGGTGGCATATATAACACAGATGCTGGCGTCAGAGGGTCCCAGGTCCAAGTCCTGACTCTGCCACTTCCTTCCTACTACCTGTGTGCAAACTACTAACTGCTCTGTGCCTCAGTTTCCTCATCTGTAAAAATGTTTACAAGAAGAGTACCTACATCACAGGGTTGCTGCAAGAATTCAATGAGACAGTCCATGATGAGTGCTTAGCACGGTGCCTGGCATAGATGTGATCAACATGCATTTGATCTAATTGCTATTATTGTTGTTGTCATTAGGATTGTCATCCGACTGAGCATTGACAATTAAACTGTAGCCAAGATCTCAGCTTGAGCCCAGCCTCACTCCCCATGAGATGTGGGGTCCATCTGGGCTGTGCTGGGGAACCAAGCACAGAGGAAAACAGACAGTTACTCATGAAAACGATCGCCTTTCAAAAATGCCCCCTTGCCAATCTCATAAGCATCTTCCTTTAACTCTTCCATTCTATTAACCTCTGCCTCTACGCTACTTGATTCAAAATTATTCTGTGGTAAACACTTGTTCACCATTAAATATCACAGAGAACAAAGTTAAAAATAATATTATAATCAAATGATGCAATGCTTCCCAAAATCTGTTTTATAGAACATTAGGCCTTTAATATGCTCCTTTAAGAGAAAAAAAGAATTCTAAAAGCAAATAAATTTGGGAAACATTGCATAGTCTACTCACCATTTTCTTTTGGTAACTGACAAGGCACATGGCTGTATCAAAGGCTGTGAGGAGACCTGAACAAACACCTGTTTAACACCATAGTGAGATACCACTGCACATCCATTCAAATAACTATAATCAATAGACAACAGTTGGTGTTGGCTAGGATGTGATGAACTGGAACCCTCAGAAACTGTTGGTCGAACGTAAAATGGTCAGCCTGGAAAATAGTTTGGTAGTTTCTTAAAGTGTTAAACATACGCTTACCAAATAACACAGAAATTCCATCCTAAGGAACCACCCAAGATAAATAAAAATATATACCCACACAGAGACTTGTGCATTATTGTTAATGGCGAGATTATTTGTAATGGCCCCAAACTGGGAACAATATGAATGTCCATCGGCTGATGAATGGATAAACCAAATGGGGTCTATGCACACAATGAAATCCTAACCAGCAATAAAAAGGAACAAATTACTGATACAAAGTACAACTTGGATGAACATTATGCCAAGTGAAAGAAGCCAAATGCAAAAGACCACACATATTGAATGATTCCGTCTATGTGAAATGTCCAGAATAGGCAAATTCTTCAAGACAGAAAATAGATTAGTGGTTGCTTAGGGCCACGGGGTGGGAGTGGGGATTGACTAAATGAATTAGAGGGAATTTGGGGTAGAGGCAGGGTGTCAATGGGAATGTTCTAAAACTAGATTAGAGTGATAGTTTTACAACTCCATAAATTTACTAAAAGCCATTGAATTGCACACTTACAATGAGTGGATTTTATGGTATGTGAACTATGTCTCAATAACATTGCTGTCCTCACCCCACAAAAAAAATCCTATTTAACCTATTGAAATCAGTGTTTTCCACCATCATGGACCTTTTTTCCCTTGGAACCCTTGTTAATATCCATGGAATATAGGCTCTTCTAAATAGTTAAGTGCTGATTTTGCAGTAGAGTCTAAGCTCTATTCATCCTAGGATGATGTCATGTCTTGAGAGATCATTTGGCAAGCATGCTGGGGTCTGTTTACACATGGGACCAAGAGTTTCCTATGGGAAGAGAGAATTAGGGTATGCAGCTTGGTCACAGCCCAATAGGTCACTGCTGGAGGGAGAGAGAATTCTGAAGCTCTTCAGCAGATTCAGTCAAGCATTGGTGGTGTATCAGGAGCCCAGAATGTAGCAACTTTGGTGTAAGCAACAACAGAAGGTGGTCCCTGTAGCCAAGGTACCAGCATCCTCTCAGCACCCACCCCTGGAGAGCAGAGCACATGTGTTGATACCCTTGGCAAAAGTCGGTAGCAACTGTGTCTTCAGTTGCAATTGGCCTTGATGAGAGATTCATCCCAGTGAGTCAGGGCAGAAGAAGAAAATGGCAGATACCCTGTGCTTAGAAGGACTAGATGTCCTTGGGTACTCCTGAAACTACTTAGCAGGAATTGGGGGGGACTGAGGCATTACAAGGGGTAAAGCCTGAGAAAATGTTATTTGAGAACCTTATTGTAATTCTATTATATTTTACATGAACGAGAAAGACGCAAATCAATTAGCAGCAACTAATTAATAGATGCTAATGAGATCTTCATGTGCATCAGTTAGTTTTATAGAAACTGATGGGGTTCAGGACACACCACCCCAAAATACGCACCTTGGCATTTGAGAAAACAGCAGAAGTGGGAGGGTCTCTCTGACCTTCCTCTCGCCCTTCTCTGCCGAAGTGGGTCATTAAAAAATTCTCTGACCTTCCTCTAAAGTAGGTCATAAAGTCTTCATTCCAAAGGTGCCCAACCCTATACCTGGAGGAAAGGAATATCCTTACCTCTGAAAAGACCAGGACACAGAGAAGAAACTGAACGCACAGGCCTTGGTAAGTTCTACCCAGTTTATTACCATTAGACCACGCCCTTTTTGTCCTCCGACTGTACTCCGGCACGACTATCCACAATAATGCACAGGTTTCCCTGTTTCGTTGGGTCTTCATTTCTGAAGGCACCCATGTCATGGAACACTTATTTTAAATACATTTGTATGCTTTTCTCTTGTTAATCTCCTTTTGTTATCAGGGTGAGAACCTAGCGATGGGTGAGAAAAGAAATCTTCATCTCGCCTACAACACCTCTTTCTTTAGTTCCCTCCTAACTGAGAAAGTCGTCGGGGCAGAGGGACTCAGTACAAACTATAGGCAGTTGTGTAAGAGAAAGACCACCGACCACGGAACAGAGGACCTGAATTATAGTCCCCTCTCTGCCGTCAAGTCTCCGTGGGACCCTGGATGGAGCCGCTTGCCTTCTAAGGTTCTCAGCTCCTCGTCCCTCAGATGCGGGACTGTGCTGGGTGATTTCTAAGGCCCTGTCCAGCCACCTGACTCAATGTTTTCCTGTGTATCTGTGAAAATGCTTTGAACCATCCAAGTAAGATATAATAACATAATTGTTACTATTTTAGTACCTAGGACAATGTTTCTTTCAAGTTAGAGCAACATTTACAAACTGATTAACCACTTTTTTGGGGGGGTGCAATGTGATGTCTCTTTACTCTTAAACATTTAGAATTACTCCAAGAGTTGCCATGGCATTGCACACATATATTATCACATTGCATTGGCATTATTCATGTCTTTTTGTTTATGTCTCTCTCTCTGCCAGGAGATTGTGAGCAAGTGCAAGATAGATAAAGCACTGAATTTTGTTTATCTTTGAACCTCCAGCACCAAACACAGAGTCTTGAACATAGAAGGTCCTTGAGAATGTTTGCTCAATGAATGAGCAAGTCAAAAATGGCCCATGAGCCAGAGTACCCCTGCCTTGCTATAAACAGACCAACTTGTTTAATGTTGTGCTTTACTTTTGTTTAAAAAATAAAAATTAAATTCAAAGGTGAGATCATTTGACATATTCACACAGAGGCGTTTACTTTTTGACTTTCCCGTTGGACTTCTATTAACACCAACAAGTTCCTAGCTGAGCTAGCTGGGGGTGCAGTGGTTCTAAAGACTGCTTGAGTTATTTGTTTTCAATTTTATGAACATAAAATATGTTTTAACCACCTGCAATGCTTCGTGAAATACACTGCTTGATGTTTCTGGAGTAGGTTACATCAACCCGTGGGCTGAAAATACCATGGCTTATTTGAAAATACCAATACTGGCTGGTAGTGGGAGACAGTGTTCTTTGAGGCTTCCAACAATCACTGCACTTGCCCTACTTAAAAAAAGTCTTGGTTCATTAGTATTACACTAAAAGTACTTCTTTCTTCTCAGCTGAATCATTCATCTAATTTTCTATTGTGTTAAAACACCTAGTTTTCAAGGTGTGAGAAACAATTGATTATTAAACAAGAAACAAGCCACGTGATTTTTTTTCAGCTGGAGAAAAAAACAAATACTTTAAAATAATACCAAATACTTTAAGTAAATGCCAAATATTTGATTGCAGTCTTAGTTTGAATTTTCAGTATGGTTCTTAGTTTTAATATACAAAAGCAGGACAACAATTTATGGAGAAGTATGTTAATCAAAGCTTTATTTATAACATCAAACCTTGAAAATAACCTATATGTTAACCAACAGGGGCTAGGTAAGTAAATGTCAGCATATTCATATAGTTAAATATTATGATGATATAAAAATTATGTTTTTGAAGGACTTTCTAAGGGAAAAAAAGAAAACGACCACCCTAGAATACTAGGTGAAAATGCTAGATGAATCATGTATTTATATAATTAAACCAACAGTATTATAATATTATATGAATATGTATTTATATCATGCAAATATATCTGGGAGGAGGATCTGTTCAGATGTTAATGTTTGCCTGTTACCCTCTGAAAAGCTAATTTTCTCCCTCTCTGCTCTACTGTGTTCTAAAACCACACAAAGTGTGGTCCTCACACCACCTGCAGGAGAATCACCCGGTGCTAGTTAAAAGCAGACTCCTGGACCCCATTCCAAACCTGCTGAAACAGGAGAGGGACAGAAATATGCTTTCTTTGCAACCTCCCCAGGTAATTTCTTTTGCTCAAAGTCAAGAACCTCTGGCCTAAGCTTTTCTTATCCTAGGAAGCAGTTAATCATTCCTTTGTGATTTAAGGGCAAGGCCAAAGCCCTCACCGAAATCTTCGATAGTTAGGCTCTTGCAGGAGCTAAGCTGAAAGGGGGAGGGAAGACAGGCTGGTCCGTGGACTGGTGGAGGTACCCAACCGCTGGAGGAGGACTCCTAGAAGAAGGCGTGTGAGTCCCCTGAGAGGAGATGGAAGCTGCCCCTCCTGCAGCAGCACTCTGGATGTGGGACAGCTATGGGATGCCCCTGGAAGCTATTTACCCTGCAGCCCTGGGATCAGCAGAAGGGTCCCGGCCCACAGTACAGCTATAGACAGAATCAAGAATCATGAGCAGTGTCTCTTGTAGTTCATCCAAAACCGCCCAGCAGGTGGCAGAAGCCTTGCTCTTGCAGGCAGCACTGAACTGCAGAGAGAACAAGGAGAACCATGGTGGCTAAAGCCGTGGCCTAAGGAGTCAGGCAACCCCACTGTCGGGGGGGACACTTAAATAAG
>RJWJ010039318.1:0-14530 GCA_004363605.1 Indri indri | reverse complement strand
ACTTTGCTCTTTGTCTTTCATAAACTTGCTGATCCTAAAGAAGGAAAAAACAGATATGTAAGGAAGACATACAAGCTAAGAGTATTTCTCTAAGAAGTTAAACCTTTTGTAGAAAAACGTCAGTGCCTAAGGACACAGCTTTAACATTCCAATACACCGGAGGCTTTTAAGCATGTGTGTATGTATACAAAGTGTAACTACGCTATTTAGCAGTGCTCATCCTTACTCCTCTCCAACATCAAGCTCATAGCTACTGCTCTATTTCTTTTGCAGTATCTGATTGTGTAGGTGGGTTACAGTGAACTCTAGTGCTATAATCCCACAGTTAGTAATTCTTATTTCGCAAAGAAATGACACTTTTAAGTGCCAATACTTAAGGTTTTATGTATGGTACCCAGGACAGCCCTGCGATGTAGGAATCATTAGCCCCGTTTTTCCCAGAGAAAAACGGAAACTCAGCGAAGCTGATGTCACACAGCTAGGAAAAGTAGAGTAGGTCTTTCGAACTCTGGTCTTTCTGGTACCTAACCTCCTCTCATCATCTTTCCATTACCACATAGTCTGTGATAAAATTTAATTAGTGTATTTAACATGGTTTCTCATTCTATATAACTTAAAAATATAACAGTATAAATAAAACATGGCAAAGAAGTTTCTAGAAGATTCTAATATATAATTTTTTGTTGATGTTGTAGAAAGTTAACAGAAAAAATAAATTTCAACAATTAAGCCCCGTAATGGTCAATTTAAAATTTAAGATAGAATCCTTTCTTGCACTCAGGTTTACCAACCTTATCATTTACAGAAATCACAATTATATACTATTAGGCCTATTGCCAAATAGACTCTTCAAAAAGTATAAGCCTTGCAAGATCTCCTTCACTCTTAAAAAACAAAACGATCTGCTCTTTTAATTATTTTTATCAATTAAACTAAAAAGCAAAAACACTATGTGATCCCACAAAACTCAAAATTTTAATTAAAGAAAATATGCAAAGGCTAAACAAGCAAATCTATTAGTCTACTTCAGGATTTTGAAAAATCTGTTCCTTTAATATAATTAAATGAAGATGCCATAAAAGGTTTCTAATTATTCCAGCAGAGAAAGAAAATTCTGCACTAACTTCAAAGTGGAAGGCATTTAAAATACTGCAAATCTTTTTAGCATCTTATTACCAGGCTCAAACAACTAAAAAAACAAGGTAACATTTTTCAAAAAACATGAAAACCAAGGATGGTAATGTTATCTTTAAGTATCAATATGTCACTTACTTTGAAAGAATGCCAAGTTCTTTACTGACTTGTGCTCTATTCTTTTTCTTTTTCACCTTTTCTGCACTTACTGTGGTTTTGCTGAGATACTGAAGAATTGCAGGTACATGAGGTAGAATTAATCTTCCTCCTATTGTGATAGACTCTAAAATAGAGTGATCAATGTTTTGATGTTAATAGACTCTCTTAAAGCATAAGTGTACAATACCTTCATGATGATAAATAAGGAAAGCACTTCACTATTAATACTATGAACATTTACTTAAATTTCAACTCTGAAGATTAAGTAACTTTCTTCTTACTCTAAACAGCTGTATCACTAGCTAAATTAAAAACTTATATGCAACCCCTGAGGCTTTATTTAAACCATTTTTGGTAACACTAAGGGAAATCGTTGGGATAAGACAGTAAGCAGAATTCAGAGACATGACAGGAGAAATCATTTAATAATTTCCTGAAGGATAGTTGAGACTTCCTGGAGAGTAAATAATCAGCATTTCTATAAATCCAAAGAAAATTCAGTTTATATAAATTAGTATTAATTCCCGGAGAAAAGAAACCTATAAGCATAAGCTACTGCTTCTTTTTTCTTTTTTTTTTTTTGGACAGAGTCTGGCTCTGTTGCCCTGGCTAGAGTGCCGTGGCGTCAGCCTAGCTCACATCAACCTCAAACTCCTGGGCTCAAGCGATCCTCCTGCCTCAGCCTCCCAAGTAGCTGGGACTACAGGCATGTGCCACCATGCCCGGCTAATTTTTTCTATATACATATTTTCAGTTGTCCAGATAATTTCCTTCTATTTTTCGTAGAGACAGGTCTCGCTCTTGCTCAGGCTGGTCTCGAACTCATGACCTTGAGCGATCCACCCACCTCGGCCTCCCAGAGTGCTAGGATTACAGGTGTGAGCCACCGTGCCCAGCCTCTTTTGTCTTTTTTTAAGACAGGGTCTTGCTCTGTCACCTAGGCTGGAGTCCAGTGGTGTAATCATAGCTCACTATAACCTCTAACTCCTGGGCTCAAGCAATGCTTCTGCCTCAGCCTCCCAAGTAGCTAGGACTACAGCTATGCACCACCACATCCAACTAGTTTTTTTTTCCTTTGGTGGGGTAGAGATAGGGTCTTGCTATGTTGCCCAGGCTGGTCTCAAACTCCTGGACTCAAGTGATCCTCCTGCTTCGGCTTCCCAAAGTGAGATTATGGGTGTGAGCCACCATGCCCAGCAGCATAAGCTATTAAGAAAGTCAAATTCTATTGACTTTTTCTTTTCTGAGAAAAGAAAGTCATTTGTTTTGTTGGCATACATACCATCTGCATTTTCTGCTATGTCAGGGTATACGCATCCAGTTACTGGCAAGCTCAAAACTGTTTCTGTAGGCTCGAAATCTGGAAGATTAAGAAGGTCATCGACTATATCCATTACAATACTGGCCGTGGCATCAGAGAGATTCTTTGCTGAGAGAATCGCAAAAACATTGGTCAAGATATCACATTCTGGGTGACCAGGCTTCTGTTTAGCCAGAAAAGGGAAGTATCTGCAAGAAAAAACATTATTATAATCATCTTATTTCTCAATATGTTTATTTCTAAAAACATGTCCATATGAATTTTCACGAGTTTAACAAATATATATGTATATGTGTGTGTTTATGAACATTAATAAGATTACTCAAAAGGAGAATTACTTTAAAATCTAAAATTTGATGGATAATAATTCTAAGCACCTTAGAAACATGATTTAGGTGCTTTATGTATATTTCTCGTTTAATCTTTAAAACATCTCCGTGAGTTAGTATCATTATCCACACATAATAGATGAGACTTGTCCAAAGTCACTGAGCTAAGTGCTAGAGTTGGGATTTGAACCACAGTCTAACTCCAAAGCCTAAGCCCTTTCTAAAAGAAACTCAATGAAAACAGAATATTTTTCAATTACAAGCTTTCTAGAATGTGAATGTTTATATACTCATGTTTGTTCAACCAGGATATGCAATATTTAGAGATTAGGATCGTTCGTTAGGGGAGGGGGATGAATCCATCCCCAACAGTGAAAGACTCATAAAAAAGATCTCAATATCCTTCCTAGTGGAATTGCACAAGGGCAGGGAACACAAAGGTTTCCTGGGTAAATGAGCAGTTGTTTTACAGTCAGAGATGTAATCCTAATAATTAGTAGGAAGGTCAAACTGAAAAAAATTCAGATAGTTTGGCTTTATCAGTGCATTATACTGGAAAAATGAAGTTAAGCACTTTAACACACTTGGCACTGACAAACTGAGAGAGAAATTCTCATATGCATACACCTTTCTGATTGCACTAGTATGGAAAGGCTCCAAACAAGACACTTTACATGTTATCATCTCTATTATCAATGAGGTTAAGTCTGTTATTATTTCCATTTTACAGGTGGTCAAACTGAGGCTCAGAGAGGCCAACTTTACCAAAAGAACACACAGTGGTTCTAGGATTTGAAGCTAGGTTTGTTGGCTTCAGAGACTTCTCTTAAGAGAGTCTATGATGTTATGTTGTCTTTGAAATTTTTCTAGCAGAAAAGGTAAGAGAGCTGCTTCCAACTGCTGGCAAAGTCCTAGCAAGAGCCCATTCAAATCCAATGCAACTCCCAAGTAACCAGACTGTTCTTGAACAATGGAACTTGATGCCACAGTACAATGGGCATGCTCCATGCTAAAGTGTATGGCTCAATCAGAATCTCCCATCACTCATTCAACATTCAACTAAACATGGAGTAAGAGGTGTAACCCTCTATGGAGGGGGGTACAATAACAAATGAGAAATGGTCTCTGCTCTCAAAGAGCTTTAGGCAGATAAGTTATGAAGACAGATGAGCACAATAAAAGCAGTATGTGACAACAGGGCGTTACAGGAGTGAAAAGATCTCAGAAGAGGAAGAGACTGAGCCATGACGGGGTCACAGTGGTTAGAACCAGAACAGTTAAGAGAGTGGCCAGGAATAGTTCCAGCTTATATTGGTTGTTTTGGCTTAATTACTTATTGCATCTCTTTTTACCTTCGGGAATATTTCAGTTTGGACAATAAATTATATGATCACCCTAGTTAATAAGTATGTTTTTGTTATCCTGAATTCACTTAATTTCTGAGAATTTAACCTTACTTGTAAGCTTCAAGATATTGGCTATAATTCAGCTCTATCCGTATTTATACATACAAAGTAAAATGCTAGACTTCTCTATGGATGGAAAATCTGTTTGTTTTTTTTGTTTGTTTTTTGAGACAGGGTCTCACTCTGTTGCCCAAGATGGAGTGCAGTGGTATAATCACAGCTTACTGCAGCCTTGAACTCCCAGGTTCAAGCAATCCTCCTGTCTCGGCCCCACCCCGGTAGCTGGGACTATAGGCACACACTACCCCATCTGTCTGATTTTTAAATTTTTTGTAGAGATGGGGTCTCACTATGTTATGCAAGCTGGTTTAGAACTCCTGGCCTCAAGGGTTCCTCCCTCCTTGGCCTCCCCAAGTGCTTGGATTATAGGTGTGAGCCACTGTGCCTGGCTTGAACATCCGTTTTAATATCTGATTGATGCTAAGTAAACTGTAACCATACTTCAAAATTTAAATTTATTTTTTATTGAAGAGTAACATTCCCATGGAGTGGTTCTGAAATATTCATTCATTAATTCTTCCAAACACAACTACATATATGTATCTATTGCCATGACGATCCCAAGGAAAGTCAACCCTTCTAGAGATTTCTTTTAGGTGAGTGGGGAAAAAAAGGTTCTGCTGCCCACCTCCTCTATTGCTATGTGGCTTCTATTTCCCCAACCAAAAACTGACAAATTGCAGAAGAGAATGAAGTGGAATCCAACAACGTAGATCTATACTTTGAATAAGGACCCAACTAATATAAAACAGAGTATTTGATGTAAAGTATTCCTGGATGAAAGTCCTTCATGGCTTATTTGCATAAAAATTACATGGTTATAAATCATGTAACTTCAAGTATGCCTATGAAGTGCTGCTTATAAATGTTCAGTGATTAAAAGAAAAGATTTGAAATTGCTGTGTCGAACTGGGAAATAAGTGAAAAGCACTCACTTCCTACTACCAAAATAAACATGTTTTCCTGAGGAAGACAATGTCAAGATTTTTGGTTTCTTTTTAAAGACTAATCACATGGGGAAGTATTCATGATATAATGATACCTGAAATAACAAAATCAAAAACCAGTTATATAGTATGATCCTAATTTTGTAAAAACCAAAGCTAGGATTTTAACATCACTGACTCAATATTAAAACATTCCTGACCATGAGAGCTGTACGTATATTTAGATGGAGTTTTGCAAAGAATAGAAGACAATGGTCTAGAAAATCTATAAAGCCTGTGAAATTTTTCTGATTTTTAACCAGGAACCGGGAAAAAGACACAGAAGGCCAATTACAAGTCAGCTTTATCTTTAAGCAAGCATGAAGGGCACGGTCATGTTCATGTGATGATGTAACTACCTGGTATGCTTCACATTCTGTTTCTCCCTTTGTCAGGCCAAATCAAACTGCTGACATAATTATTACATATATTGGAAGCAAACCCTATCAATTCTAATACTTCTAATTTTCAAGTTTTAATAAAACTGTAAACATTGCAAACATGTATTAGTTTTGATGTAAAAGCATTTTTTTTGGACCACACTATATATATTGTGTAGTAACTTATATTTTTCTTTAAACTATGTATTTTGAGATCTTTCCATGCTTTTACTCAGCTGCCTCATTCTCTTTAACTGCACCTAAAGTAACTACTTACAGAAAGACCTTAAGTTACATTATTAGTTCCCTAGACTAGTTTCGACTGGCTAAGTCTAAAACACGGCTCTTTTTAAAGGAAATGAAAAAAAGGTTATACCTTGCATTTCTGCTCCAGATACTAATTAGTTTCAGCAGAGGAGTAGGAGAATACTGACTCTCAGATCCAAGCCTGTTGATCTAGAAGACAAATAAAAACACAATACCAAATAAAAACATATATAAGAATTATAGAAAAACACAAACAACGAGCAGAAAAAGCACAGAAAAAACAGCAAAGGATGAAAAGAGAAGGGATAGTGATTAACATTTAAAGGACAGATTATGGAAAAAAATAAAAGAATCCAAAATAGCAGCTACCCAGGAAAAATGGCAAAGGTGACACACATGGAAATGCCAGGCGCTTGAAAGGAACCAGGCATTTTAGGTTTCAAATGGTCAGGAATGACTGAGAGTTCAAGCAGCTAGAAATATTTTTTAAAATCGAGTCTCTCCTATAGTCTTTAACCATACCAGTTATCATCACCTAGGGGTTACAACCAGAGAAATCAAACACCTGTGTATTTTCCCTCATGCTTGTTAAAAGCCAGAGGCAATGTTATGTGAGGTGTTACAAAAGTTACAGTATATTTGCTTAGAGACACAATCGAATTGAAATTAGCCTTAAGTATAAATGCCACTGTATTGCAGAAACCAACTTGAGCTTCAGGTGATAGTGAAGGCAAAGAAAAGTGTCTACAAACTTCTTGCATGTCTGGGTAGCAGATTATGCTATGAATTAATAATAAAGGAAGACAAGACAAAAGATGTCCGGGCAGAATGTAGAAATCAAGGTTTACCTGGGGCCAAACTGCACCATGAAACACGGCATCAACTTCTTCTGTTCTGAACTGATAGGATTCCCAATCCAAAAAGATATCCGTTACCATTTTGATTCCAAGACGTCTTAAATTTTTCAGCGGGTTAATAAATCTCAGCTGTATCTGTAAGACAATGATCTTCTGGTAAAAAAAACTCCATATATATCATTTTTATCCCTGACTCTTCAGAGAGGCACTCTTGCTCAGATAGTTAAGAATAAAAGTGGAGATGCTGTTATTAAATCCTTTGACTTTGATTCACATGCGACCATCAACTGAGCAAGTTGTATCACTTTTCTCATTGAATAAGAAGGGAAAGCAAGCCTGGGCAACATAGTGAGACTCCATCTCCACAAAAAATTTAAAAATTAGCCAGGCATGGTAGCGCCGCTTGTAGTCCTAGCTACTCGGGAGGCTGAGGCAAGAGGATCGCTTGAGCCTAGGAGTTCAGAGTTACAGTGAGCTATGATTGCACCACTGCACTCCAGCCTGGGCAACAGAGTGAGACCCTGTCTCTAAAAATAAAAATAAATAAATAAAAATAAAAGAAGCTGCAAGAGAGACCCTGTCGCAAAATATAAAATAAATAAATAAAAATAAAAAATTAAAATAAATAAAAAACAAACAAACAAACAAACAAAAAAAAAAACGAGAAAGCAGAGACTTAAAAAAGTCAAATAGTGAGGTGCATTCCCCTATTGCTGCCCAGTAAAATCACACTAGTTATCCTTAGGAAAAAACACAGGTACCACCTGGAATAGCTGTTTTGCAGTCTACATTGTTTTTACATTTTTATTCACGTAATTTTTTCAAATAGAATTCTGATTTCTTCCCATCAACAGAACATGCTAAACAACAACAAAAAAACTTTTTTTTTTTTTTTTTTTTGCCATCACAATGCCTTGATTTAGGAAACAAAAAAAATTAAACCTTCATGTCAAATGAAAGTCACTTTTCCTTTCGTTTTCATATGTATATTATTATTTTAACCTTTTTAAAACTAGACGTTTTTTTTTTTGTTGTTGCCCTGGCTAGAGTGAGTGCCGTGGTGTTAGCCTAGCTCACAGCAACCTCAAACTACTGGGCTCAAGCGATCCTCCTGCCTCAGCCTCCCGAGTAGCTGGTACTACAGGCATGCGCCACGATGCCCGGCTAATTTTTTCTATATATTTTTAGCTGTCCAGATAATTTCTATTTTTTTTTAGTAGAGACGGGGTCTCGTTCTTGCTCAGGCTGGTCTTGAACTCCTGAGCTCAAACAATCCGCCCACCTCGGCCTCCCAGAGTGCTAGGATTACAGGTGTGAGCTACCGCGCCTGGCCTAAAACTAGAAGTTTTAAATTATTCTTGTTAAAATTAGTCTAAAGGACTAAAGAATTTATAATCTTTCCATACAGTGAAATATTTTGTACAGTAAGAGAATTAGGTGACTGAATCCAGGCATGGGAAGATCTCAACACACATAGTTTAAAGAAAAATGCAATTTGGAAAAAAATAAGATTTGTCCATTCAGAGGCATAGAGGTTACAGTGGGTCTAACTCAACAGCGAACTTCTAAAATAACAAATATTGCTACTACCACTGGCATCTCCTTCTCTATGAGTTATAAAATCACAAATATGCAGCCCATTTGTTCAGGTTCAGAGCAGAACAATTTATTGAGTTCCCACCAGTGGGTCCAATGGCATGCCAGCCACAGTCCTGGCCTCAACATCTTATTAAAGGCAAAGCTATTGAACTTATGTGACAGATAGACAATGTCAAAGATATTCCAATAGGGGAGGAACTACCATAAATTTGGGAAGGGTAAAGCTTCATGAAAGATGCAGAATTTCTACCAGATATTAAAGAATGAAGAGGGTTAGGCCTGACAGAAGAGAAGACAAAGGCCTCAGATTTCTCCCAAGCACAGGGTATTATAAAAACCAAACAAATGGGAGAAGATTCGACCCCTAATTCTTTTCCCACTTGATTAATATACTGTGGGCTATATACAGACTTATAAATGGCAATTTATTTTTACATATGGCTTTAATTACCCACATCAAAATATAAAAACTACCCTGAAATTTATGAAGACAACCCAAATAGGGAAGTTATTTATCATGAAAATATGATACCCTGATCAACAGAGGTATATGAATCTGAAACAGCACATTTTAAATTCAAGTGAATATGAACAAGGATACTATTAATTTGCTGTGCAAGCCTGAGGAATCACACCTCACACACCACCTACTTTTAGCTAATTATTAATATCTCATTATACAAGTTAACAAAGACAGAGGAAATGAAGTGTAAGCACGAGGCGACAGTCACAAGTCATTCTGTTCTGCTTCAATCCTGTGGGCAAGATTTTCATTATCAGCTATATCATGTTTGGTGGAAGATAAGAACTATCACTGACATTTGAAAAAACACGACATCATGATCAACTGGAGCAAATAGGGAATTAACACTCACCAACATATCAGATACCTCTCATCTGTCTCCCGTTCCCACCAACTGCCCGCCCCACGGAGAACTTTCTGCATGTTCTATTTATTTACAGTGCCAGCTGCCCAGCTGACTCAATAACTGTTGAATAAACTAGAGAAAAACCCTGAAAATGAGCAATTGTGGACTTTTAACTCCTAGAGGAACAGTCGCTATGACTGAGTTTATGTACATTTACAAGTTACCCCATTGCTTAAATGTATAAAAACCAAAAAAAAAAATAAAAAAAAAAAATACCGAATGACAACCTTCACAATATTTCTTTCAATGCCTGGTCAATGCTCTAAAGGATAAGAAAGACGCAAAAGGTAAATATGTAACTGAGCCCAAACATGTAAATGTAGAACTTTAACTTACTTAAGCAAAACTACTGTGCAATAATTCATCGCGGCACTTTAAGGAATTCCTCAGACATGTCCAAGAATTTCAAAAGAAAAAAATAAGAAAGCTGCTGTCCACAAACTTAACACCTCACTAACTACTTAACACCTCACTAACTAATGAACTGTGAAATTACATAAATGATCCTCTGAGTTACTGATTGCTGGCTTGGGAGTAAGGGTGCAGTACCGAGTAACTTCTTCTAAGTTAACTAAAAATGCGAAGAAGGACTCAGTCTTTATAAAACCTCAAAGCTTTCATGATTTAATATATCCATAACACAGATAGAGTCACATCACTTGCTATGAGGCATAAACAAAGCTTCTCACCTAATTCTTCCCATGGTCCTTATGCTCTCATATAACACAGAGAAAGAACTTTCTAAGACTTCTTTTTGGCTTCCACTCTCGGGCTCCCATAGTCTCTTTTCCACAAAGCGACCAAAGTAACATTTTTAAAACACCACACAGTCCTTCCACTCCCCTGCTTTGAGCCTCTCCGCAGTTTCCCATTACCCCTGGAAGTCTGTCCAGCTCCTTGTCACAGCCTGCAAGGTCCTACATACCTGCGGAGTCTCCCCTTACACAACTCGTCCTGCTGTGTTCTAGCCACCACAGCCTCGTCTATTCCTAGAACATGACCAGACGATTCCCACCCCAGGGACTTGCACTAGCTATTGTCTTTGCCTGAAATGTCCTTCCTGTGGCTAGATAGGTCTAAGCTCAAATATCACCTCCATAGAGAGGACCCTGACTGCCCTAATAAAGGCAGTGCCTATCCATGCCTACCCTGCTTACTTTCTATCACATGGCCTCATTTTATGTTACATTTTTCCCATCTTCCATGTCTCTCCTTAACATGCTCATGATTTCCTCTATTTTCTTAAATATATGGAGTCTATTTATAATAGCAATTTTAATGTCCTTGTCTAATTCAATCACCTGTGTCATTTCTGGGTCTGCTTCTGTTGATTGCTTTTTCTCCTCATGACGGGTAAAATTATCCTCTTTCTTTGTATGCCTGATAATATTTGACTAGATGTCGGACACTGTAAATTTTATTTTCATTTAAATCATTTAAAAGTTTTTGGACTTTACTCTGGGATACAATTTACTTGGAAAAAGTTTAACTTTTCCAAGTTTTGTAAGGTAGGGTCCAGAGTAGCCTTCATTCTAGGGCTAATTTGGCTCCACTGCTGAGGCAATCCCCTTCTGAAAACTCTTCCTGCTGGCCCCTGTGTTATGAGGTTTCTGTTCCGGCTCTTGGGAACATACACTGCTCTCAGCCCTGTGTTAGTCTGAGGACCATTCTACGTGCTCCTTTCTGCTGGTTTTCCGCTTCTAGCCAAGATGGAGTTAAGAGGGAATGGATTTCCTCTCCCCTCTTAGGCAACTAAGAAACTGAATAAAATACATAAACAACAATTTTCAGACATTGGACATCAAGCAGCAGAGAACAGTGATCCCTGAGAGAAGGAAAACAAATGAAATGAGCCCTGCGATTTCCCCAGCTTACTGCCTGGGGAGTTGTCAGGCCCTAGTGCACGCGGAGTCCAGGGATCCTGAGATGAAGACATGGAGCAGGACAGCTTGGGGAGGTGAAGGCAGCTAGAACCCACAGGGCAGAGTACTGGAGAGGAGAGTGCTACGGAGAATGAGTTTCAGAGATCTGCAGAGGGCTTTCCTCATTTTATGCTTGTCTTAGCACTTACTATTGTCTGACATTATTCTAATTATTTGTGTATTTATTATTTTTCTCCTCATGACACGGAGTCCTTACGTGTCTCATTCTCCAGCTAGAACAATGTCTGGCACAATGTAGGTGCTCAGTAAGTATTTACTGAATAAATAAATGAACAGAAATGTTTGTTTGCTTTGTTTACTGTTCCATTCCCAGGGCTTAGAACACATACCAGAGGCTCAATGAACATTTACTAAAGGAATGAGTGAAAGACTGAGGAAAACAAGATGGTGCCTACCAATATGGAAGGAGTGTTTTAAACCTCTGGATCTTGGTGATCAGAGAAGATTATTTCATTATTAAGGCAGATTCATATCCATGCATAGCCCAAAAAAGCTGCTTAAAATTTGGCTGCCAGTTTTCACTTATCATAACCATATGTGAAGGCAGTTCACTGGGCATATCCATGAATTGAATGAAATGAATTTTAGCCAAATTAAAACTAACTATGCCTATTTGTTATTAGCTGACAGTTAACAGCAGAAATCTGAGTCTGGACCTTTACTCAAGTCCCGTTTTCTCCAAGAAGCCTTCAGTCCATAAAGATACAGACTATTTCGCTAAACTCCAAAGAGTACATTCACGTCCATGGACTGTTTCAACAGAACATAAATACACTGTTTTGAATACAATTCAGAAAATATTCACTGAGCATCCTTTGGCAGTTGGCCAGCTAACTTGTCTTGCCGGATCTTGCTGCTTGTATTTATTTAAAACATTGCACTTATTGTACCTAAGCATTTACTTTACAAAGAGTTCTTGGCAACTCTGTATCAAAATAACAAGGATGATGATAATAATGGTCTATTCATTCTCTAACCATTCTGGAGAAATGAGAGTTGGAAGATATCTTATACCTCTAGGCTCCTCAAATTAAAATCTACAAAATATCAGCTTAAGCACCCCTGCCTTGGGTTTCTGAGAAATATATAGAACTAATCCCCTCACTACTATTCCACCTCCTTTAAAAATATACACTTGATATGATCTGCACTTTCTAGTCATACATAAGTATTTATTTGAGATTCTCATATATGGAAGATTGTTTTAAAGAGGTTATATAAGGATTTAACCTGGAAGGATGTTAGTAATTCAGCCCAACCCAAGTAAAACACAGACTCCTACTAGCCCAAGAAGAAAGAAAGCATCGACAGTTAATCTCTCACTTTTTCTCGCTGGTCCAGAATGTGTGACACAGTTGCTGTCATACAGAGCAGTATCTGCAAAATCTTTGGTAAGTACACACTGATCAGATGACTAATGTTCTTCAATACTATTTCAAGGCTATTTAAGATACCGTGCTGACGACCCAAAGGAAGAACTTTGGACAAATCCAAATCTTCTACTGCCTGAATGACTGCAGAATGGCACTCTCCTGGTAAAACAAAGAGAAAGAGATGTCATGTAAAATGAAATGCTAGTTTATTATGACTTATATTTTTCTTTCAATTTCCTTCAATAATACAGTATTTTCTATTGATACAATGATTTATGGATGATATTGTACTTTTCTCATATATTATCTCCTTTTGATTCTTACCCAATGTTCATTGAGCTAGGCAAGGCGAGTTTTACTATTCCCACTTACAAGTGAGGACACTGAGGGATGAAGGAGGGTAAGAAATTTGTGATAGAGCTAAGTCACTAAGCCCAATTCTAATCCAATTTCTGTATACTACTCCTTGAAACCTGAGTTATTAACAGTCTTTATTCCATTTGGCAACTTTCCACCCATTTTTCTTTTTCTCATCTTTCACTGAGCTATGCTGAGTTCGGCAGTTTCACAGAAAGTGCCTTGCTGCATTATAAGCTCTTAAAGGATGAGAATTAAATGTTTTATTTCTCTTATAACCCCTGGTTAATAGATAAAACAATAGTACCTTATAAACAGCTGCTGCTATACTGATTTCAGAATTAACTGAAAAGATCTGAATTGTTATTGCCTGAGTTTTATTTCAAACCATCTGACATGAGATCATAAACTTATTGATTCACACACCTCAACGGTGGGGCCCTAAGAGTATCACTTATACCCACCCTCCTACAATGGTGCTACACACCGAATGAAAACGTTTGTATTCACTGGAGCCAATAACCTTCACAGGGCAATATGGTACTGAATGGAAACAGCTGGACCTATTATCAAAGAAAAAATACAAAACGAATATAACAGACTACCTTATAAATAATAAATAAGCCTCTGTGTTTGGCTAAAGCAAAGCAAACCAATTGTGAAACTACAGCAGAGGTCTTATTAGTCAAGAAGGTCTTGGTTTGAATCCCAGTTCTACCGATTTCCAGCTGAGTGGCCATGGGCAAAATACTTACTTTTCTAAGCCTAAATTTCCTCATCTGTAAAATGTAGAAAATCAAATAATGATAGCTCATGTGGTTGATGGTTTGAAGGGTCAGCTGAGTTGTATATAAATAGGCCTGTCACAATGTCTGGCATAAAGTAAGCATTCAGTAAATGTTAGCCGTTATTATTATTAATAATTACTAACATTGCATAACAGAAAACATACCATGGCATCACAGTTCATTGTATACACTAATACACCTACTTCATCTCAACTGTGAAGTTGAGGGCAGAGATTATATACTCATTTTTTTTCCTCTTTCTCTTTTTTTTTTTTTTTTTAAGACGCAGGGCCTCGCTCTGTCACCCAGGCTACAGTGCAGTGGCATGATCATAGTTCATTATAACCATGAACTCCTGGGCTCAAGTGATCCTCCAACATCAGCCTCCTAAGTAGCCAGGACCATAGGCATATGCCACCATGCCCAGCTAATTTTTAAAAAAATTTTTTGCAGTGATAGGGTTTCGCTAGGTTGCCCAGGCTGGTCTTGAACTCCTGGCTTCAAGCCACCCTCCTGCCTTGGCCTCCCCAAGTGCTGGGATTACAGGTGTTAGCCACTGTGCCTGGTCTATTCTCACTTTTTTTATTTTCAATTTAGCAGAGTGTCTGGGGAACAGGAGGTATTCAATAAATCATTACTCAA
>RJWJ010039317.1:0-14504 GCA_004363605.1 Indri indri | reverse complement strand
CAAAAAAACCTATTTATTTCATCTAAATATCCAATTCATGTGCTTAATGTTGTAGATAGTATTTAATTTCTAAGCGTCTTCTATATCTGTGGTCAAAACCCCATTTCTCAACCAAATGGTATGTTACTGTGTTTTCTCCCTTTTCTTTGTGGTCACAGAAGCCAGGGGTTTACCTATTTAGTAGTCTTTTCGTAGAACCAGATCTATAGTTTTCATGCCAATTCTATTCCATTGCTTGCTTTCTTTCTTGTAAATGCGATAGGACGAGTATGATGGGGCGTCTCAGATGCAGAGATGTGTTGGCCATACACTCTTTGTTTATGACCCAATCATAACGGTTCTGTACAAAACACGCAAAATTATTTTAATCATTTTATTTTTTCACTCTACCGCAATTCCCACTCCCATTCCCTTCTCCTGAATAGACTTCTTCCAGTTCTTGGATCTGGGTGCATTGTAGGAAAAAAAAATCATATCTTTTTAAAAAATTTATTTCACTTAACTCTGTAATTTTAAAATTTGTGTTGTATGTTTATATTAGTTTTGTAATGCAATCAATATAATTCCTAATTAGTTGCTGCTGTAACAACTTATTGCGAACTTAGTGGCTTCAAAGTATTCTCTTACAGTTCTGGAGGTCTGAAGTCCCAAATTCTCAGTCTCACTGGGCTGAAGTCAAGGTGTCGACAGCTCTGGTTCTTTCTGGAGGCTCTGAGGCCACCTGCATTCCTTGGCTCCTGACTCCTTCCTTGTGTCGCTCCAACCTCTTAACTTCCTTCATCACATCTTCCACTACTGACTGCTGACCCTACTGACTCCCCCTATTAGGAACCTTGTTACCCCATTGGCCCACCTGGACTACCAGGGCTCATTCCCCCTATCTCAAGATCATTAACTTAATCACAGCTGCACAGGTTCCGGGCACGTGGATGTGGCCATTTGGGGAGGATCATTACCCAGCCTCCCTCAATGTTCACCCAGTCCCCCTCTTCTGACAGCTGTGTAGTAGTTAGTCCACGGTATCCCTGCACCCTATTTTACGTGTGCATGCCCTGGGGATGGACACCTGCAGCCATATGTTTCTCTTCATGAATATCCTCTAATACATCCCCTAATCATCTGTGTGAGTTTCTTAGGAGTGTATAGAGGGACAATGGGGGTGGAGGGAGATAATACAAACTCCCAACCCCCATCATCTGGAAGGGTGTCAAGGGCCTAGATTGCATAACCAATCCCATGTAAAGATTTTTGCCAAGTGCACCCTTGTTAGGAGACCTGAAAACCATTTTCCCTGCAGGGCCAAAATTCTACTCCCTAGCCATAGGTTATACGCAGAAGAACTATTGCCAGCGCATTGTGTGTAGACACTTGCCACTTCTCTAGTCCTTCCTAGGTTGCTCTCCAGAATGGCTGCATTATTTTACACTTCCACCTGCAGTCCAGGAAGGTTCTCATTTTCTGCACATCCCTACTAACATCTGGTGATATCTGATTTTCTAATTATTTACTATTCTTATGAGAATAAAATGGTTTCTCATTATTTTCATTGAAGCACTCTGATTGTTAGTGGTTGATCATCTTTTGATATGCCTGCTTGCTGTCCATTCTGCTTTCTACTTCTTGGAATCTTTGCTCATTTTCTTCCAGGATGTTTCATTTGTTGGGGTGGTGGTTGATATTGTTCATTTGCATAAGTCCCTCATGTTTTCTAGACATTATCATTTGTCAGTTATAAATATTGCAAATACCTTCTCCTAATATACTGCATGTCTCTTAGCTTTGCTTAGGGTTTTTTTACATAACGGAAATCTTTCATTTTGATGTAGTCAAACTCATCAATTTCATCTTCACATTTATACATGTTTTCTAATTCATTAATTTTTACATTTACTTTTATTTATTTCTCATTCTTATTTTTTGTTTAGTTTGTTGCTTTTTTCTTTAAAAACTTGAGTTGAATGTCTAGTTATATTATTTTCATCTTTCAGTTTCTTAAATTTACTCAGTAAATGTGAGTTAAGTTAGTATTATCGCTTTGGTATATTGCTTTGGTATAAAGCAATTTTTTTAACCTAATATTTTTTTAGAGTTTTTTTAACATAATAAAAGTTTTATTTTAAAATGTAATGTATTTTACTCCAAATCTTTAACCAAGATATTTTTCTGCTTTCAGCTATTTTTTTATCTACGACTTTGCAGATGTTCAGTGCTTTTACAAAGGAGATAGACTTAATAAATGGACAAAAATAAATACATTGCTGGAAGTCACAGTCTGCATCACATACAGAAGAAAAGCAGGGTATCCATTAGCAAGTGAAAAGAAACACCTTCGAGTACAAACCGAGCCCACCCATTTCTTTCTACCCTAATTCTTCCTTTCTTTCTGTGTATTGCTAAATTTTTCACATTTAGAATTGCTTGAGGTTGTTGGTTTTACCTTATCTTTCATATATTTATTATTATTTTGCGGGAACACTTGAGGTGATTTGATTTAAAAGAGCCAGGACTAGAGAGGGGACTTGAAAGTCATTTCCTCAATTCATTACTGTCATACAATTCCATAATTATTGCAATGAGAAGGAATCCATTTATATGGAACCTATGTTTCAGCCAAAGCAGCAGATAAAAATTGCAACCTAAGAAAGCAAAAGACAGAAGCCTAACTATATTGTATTCATTTGTTGATTCAGCAAATATTTATTAAGGGCTTACCCTGTGCCACTACTCTGAACACCAGGAATATAGCAGTTAACAAAGTAGACAAGATTCATACTCAGCCAAAGCTTTTGAAGGAGAGAAGGTGTAATAAAGAAACAAACAGGCCAGATGCAGTGGCTGATGCCTGTAATCCTAGCACTCTGGGATGCCAAGGCAGGAGTATCAACTGAGGTGAGGGGTTTAAGACCAGCCTAAGCAAGAGCGAGACCTTGTCTCTACAAAAAACAGAAACATTAGGTGGTGGTGCAAACCTGTAGTCCCAGCTACTTGAGCGGCTGAGGCAGGAGAATCACTTGAGCCCAGGAGTTTGAGGTCACAGCGAGCTATGATGACGCCACTGCATTCTAGCCAGGGTGACAGAGTGAGACCCATCTCAAAAAAATAAAAAACAAACAAAAATAAGATAATTTTAGATACAGATATAACCCAGGAAGAAGCTGAAACATGGTGACATTAGAACCAAAAACTTACCCAACAGGAAGCCAGCAACATGGAGTTCATGTGGAAGAACAAGGGCGGAGGCCACAGCAAGTGCAAATGAACTCAGCAGTGTCCTCTTCCTCAGCCAGACTGCAACAAGAATCAGGCGTATTAGCGTCAATTGCTGTAAATGAAAGAGAAACTGTTTGCTCCGTAAAACTGTTCATCACAAAAATGTCACAAACAGGAATGACTGTGACACTATGCAGTCAGGATAGGGGTCATGATGGGAGAAGTAACCCAATTCTGGAAAAATAAAAGTGTGTATGGATTGCTTTCCTTTTTTAAAATTAGGTACAGATATCCAAAAGGATAGATTTCTCAAATGCCCATTTCACAGGAGAGTCAGAGAAGGCCGACCGAGCTCTCAACACACAAATTGAAATACCCCAGTGCAGCATGTTTCTTCCACCTGCAAACTTTCTATCCAACTAGAGGGCTCCTTTCTCACTCCTCCCTCCAATTTCCAGCCCTGCTGGCTCCAGGCTTTCACATTCCCGGATCTTTCCCCAGAAGTCTAAGTCTCCCTTCTATTTCTTACTCCGCCATTTATTGCCACTCAATCCAACCTCTTCTTCATTTGTATGCTCCCAGCTAGACCCTCAGTGAAACAGAGGGCCCTTCAGGGACCAAGCCCACCCTACAGAGACAGGCGAGGAGTTATAAATGAGAACAAAATCCTTTTACAAGTGTATCTCCAATTGTGCTTTGTTTTTTGTTTGTTTGTTTGTTTTTTTGAGACAGAGTCTCACTCTGTTACCTGGGCTAGAGTGTGGTGGCGTCAGCCTAGCTCACATCACAGCAACCTCAAACTCCTGGGCTCGAGCAATCCTCCTGCCTCAGCCTCCCGAGTAGCTGGGACTACAGGCGTGTGCCACCATGCACGGCTAATTTTTTCTATATATTTTTAGTTGTCCAACTAATTTCTTTCTATTTTTAGTAGAGATGGGGTCTTGCTCTTGCTCAGGCTGGTCTCGAACTCCTGACCTCCAGCGATCCTCCCACCTCAGCCTCCCAGAGTGCTAGGATTATAGACGTGAGCCACCATGCCCAGCCTGTGCTTTGTTATCTTATTATGTCCAATAACAGCTGTCTCTCCATGTTGTTAAGATTTTATTTTTTATTGATACATTCATCTTTCTTCACTGACTTGAAATGTCAACTTTACCACAAACTAAATTTCTATTCACAGTAAGATTTGTGTGTATATTCTTCTATCAACACCACATTATTTATATTATTATATCTTTAATATCTGTTTCAAAAGTCCTTTCTCAACAGCGAAAAACACTGTTTTTTAAAGTTTTGAAATTAAATAAAGACAAATATGTAACTGATCTTGAGACAGAGTAAAGTACACATATTAGTGTAGGAAAATATTATAAAGGAAAAAAGTTTTTTGACTATACGAAAATTTTTTAAAATCCTATACATAGCAAGAAAAAAATACCCAAAATAATTTTTTAAGTTTGTATAAATTCATGGGGTACAAGTGTAATTTTGTTACCTGAATAGATTGTATAGTGGTAAAGTTGGGCTGTTTAGATTTTAGAAGCTATTAATACATAACTAGCATGTAATACAGGAACTCAATGGTAGGGACAAGTGTCTATACAAATTTTGTTGATTGAAATGATTCTGAAGCTGATTCATTTTGCCTTTCCTGGGCTGACCTTATAAGTTACTTATAGCAGTATATAGTATGTCTCATGATGTTTCTTAAAGTGTTACTTTTAAACACAGCTAGTCTAAAGATAAAATGGGATAGAAGACCATATCTACAGAGCATCTAAAAAGATTTAAAAAAAACATAAAAATTTTAATAAGAAATGTGGAAATGTACATGCAGAAAATTTTAAGTACTCCTGAAGAAATTAACAATAGACCTGAATGAAAATACAGACATATCTTGTGTATCATGGCTAGGAAGGCTCAACCATAGGAAGACGTTAGTTCTCCTAGGTTAACTTTTTTTTCTTGTGGTAAAATACACATAACATAAAAGTTGCCATCTTAATCATTTTTAAGTGTGTGGTTCAGTGGTATTAACTACGTTCATAATGTTGTGTAACCATCACTGCTGTCCATCTCTAGAATTCTTTCGTCTTGCAAAACTGAAACTCTATCCCATTAAACAGTAACTTCCATATTCCCCTGCCCCCAGCTCCTGGCAACCACCACTCTGCTCTCTGTCTCTTGACTACTCTAGGTCCCTCACATAAGTGGAATCATACAGTGTTTGTCTTTTTGTGACTAGCTTAGCATAACAGCCTCAACATTCATCCATGTTGTAGCATATTTCAGAATTTCCTTCCTCTTTAAGGCTGAATAACTTTTAAATGTAGCATTATGCCAATAAAAATATCCATATGTTAAGTTCACGTGGAAAAATAAATAATAAAAACAGTCCAGGCACAGGCTCACACCTATAATCCTAGCACTTTGGGAGGCTGAGGTGGGAGGATTGCTTGAGTCCAGGAGTTTGAGACCAGCCTGGGCAACATAGCCAGACCCTGTCTCTACAAAAAACATAAAAATTAGCCGGGCATGGTAGTACATCCCTGTGGTCCCAGCTGCTTGGGAGGCTAAGGCAGCAGGATCACTTGAGCCCAGGAGTTTGAGGTTGCAGTGAGCTATGGTGACACCACCACACTCTAGCCCACACAACAGAGAGAGACCCTATCTCAAATAAATAAATAAATAAATAACATAAAAAGAGCTCCAAAGTGTTGGAGTTCTATATAAGGTAGCTGTTATTTATCATGTACTCATTTATCCTCTCCTTACCTTATTCCAGATACTGCCTTAGAAAGCAGGCAAGTATTGCTGTCCACTTTTTTATGTAAGTAGAACCTGAGGCTCAGAGAATTAAGTAAATTCCCATGTTAATATGCCAAGTACTGCAAGTAGTAAAATCCGAATTAGAATCTGGGTATACCTGGTGCCTATTCCCTCCTCTCCTCCCTGATCCACAATTATCCTATCTTCATTTCCCCCTCACAGAGCAAGAAAGATTTCTCTCTTGCCTGTGCAATATTCTTAAGGAGCTATTGCTGTGGAAATCAACCTGATAAAACTAAATGTGCTCTGGTGATAATGCTAACAAAGCCTTACTAATAGTCTATCATAATAGCTAAGGTTTACTGAGCACTCATAGACCAGTCACTGAACAAAATGCCTTATTTCTGCAATATTTTAATCTTTCTCAGATATATAGGAAGTAGGCATTATTATTGCTTTCATTTTGTGAGGACATTTAAGCTTAAAGGGTTAAATGTTCCCAGGTTACAGTTAGGATGTGGCAGAGGCTGGATGGAGCCAGCTAGCACGTGTTGCGCCTGAGTGCTTAGCCATAACACCACCCTGCATCCCTCATTCACACTTCCACAGGCACTATGACTAAAGATAACAGTCTTGGAAAGCACAGATTTAATCACAAGAAATAAATCTGTGTTAGTGACCCTCTAGCCTCCAACTGGGAGATATTTTGATGCATAAAGGAGTCTTCTTAGTACTTTTACAGGTATTCCAAATAGCTCACTTTCTCTTAGACTAGTCTTGGTTTCTCTGAAATCAGACCTAAGTCTAACTCTTACAGTGAACAAAAACAACAACAACAACAATAAAAACAAAACAAAACAAAAACAAAAAAACCTCAGGACTTTATTTCCCCTTAGGTCTCAAGAGATTAACTGTTATATGTCTCCAAAGAAATCATATCCACAATACAAGCGAGTTACTTCCCTATAATACCTGGTCAGTAAGTTAGAACTTCCAGGGCCAGCGATTCATGTTTTTCGGCCCCAAACTATTTCTTCCAGCACTAACTTTCTAAATGTGATTTTCCCTATTGGTTAGGGTGGGGATGTTGAAATAACCCCAGACAAGCACTTTCTCAAAAATGTTGCAGGAATCTTTAATTCGATACGATGCTCTGTTCCCTCCCCAAAGCAAGAGGGAGTTAAATCATTTGAGAAAGAGCATCTAGCCTGGGCTGTGTTTTCTTTCCTTCTCTTCTACAGGTGAGGAAGTGGACTATTGATATACACCTGTTAAATTTCCCCTTATTTTCCCTCTTGGATGGACCTGACCTGAAATGTTCAGAAAACCACAATCTTAAAGAGGAACCACAACCTGAAATGAAAGAACATCACACAAAACAAATTTGCTCATTGGATCAACAAACCTTTATGAAATGCTTGCTTTGTACTGAAAAGAGAGAGGGGAATAAGACCTTGTCCCCAGACTTGAGTTGTTCAGGGGATATGAAGAGAGGTAAAATAATAATCATGAATTAATGAGACAAGATGTTGAAAAGCCCAAAGAGCACCATGGAATGAAGCAGCAGTGTTTTATATCAGAGTGCGCATGCCCTGGGGGGAAGCAAGAAGTTCTAAGGGTATGTGAGTCTGGACAGTTAAGAGGACATTTCTAGGTCCTCAACATCACATTCCTCTTTCCTGAAGGTGATCTGCATGAGAACTCCCATTTGGGAGAAGTATCATGTTGTATTTCTTTTCAGAAACAAAAATATCTCACATTGTGATAAAAATCTGTGGAGAGACAGAAATGAGAATACAAGGTACAAGAGAAAAAGGGATGATTTAAAACTCCTCATTGTCAAAGAAGAGCTTGTCTGTGTACTTCTTCTCAAAGGATGATGATAGATGTCAAATGACATGGTATTTAATTTTCACTAGATATATTTTAGAAAGTGACATAACATTTTGTTTAGAAGTTTATTGTCTACAATCCCTTTGCAACTATTTAAGCTCTGAAGAAAAATGTCAGAATATCTGAATATATTAAAAATGCATGAGGCAGTACATTACTTTAAAAATGCTTTTAGGGGATGCAAAGTAAAGATGTTTGAAGGTCAGTGCTGGGAGAGGATGGATACCCGCGCTAATTCCTAGGATTGGGCCAGGGAATGGGCAGCAGGAGGCGGAGGGTGCACTGGAGGAGGTGGTGATGGAGCAGTCTGGAAGGACCAGGGATGACCACCACGGTGGAAAGAACTTTCCTGAGAGGCACCAGTTTGTGCCAAGACCGAGGGGCAGGAAAGAGGCTGGAGTGTTTGGATATGACGGTCACTTTTCACTGTGTTTCATTTTTCACCATTAAACACGGGGTAATGATGAAAAATGAGACAAGAAAGGATGGCAGAGATTTAAATAAGGAAAAAACAGCCTACCCTGGTGATGAAATCTTACTAACTTCTTCTGTCATGATTCTGGGCTTAGTACAATGGCTGACAATGGCCTTGAATCTAACAAACCTGGGACTGAATCCCAGCTCCACTCTATTAACTGTGAGAAGTTGGACAAATTTTCTCTCTAAACCTTGCTTTGTCATCTGTTAAAAAAAGAAAGAAAGCAAATGAAGAGTACTTACTTCATAGAACTGTTTTAAAAATTAAACAAGATAAGCCATGCAAAGCATTTCCCACAGCACCTTGCATGCAATAAATACTAATAAATATTAGCTGTTTTTATTATTATGTCTACCCCTTAAATCCGATCCTATAATCCTCTGTTTAAAATCCATGAATTGTTCCCTTTTGCCTTCAGTCTAAAAATGCACACTTGCTAATGTTATCTGAAGCCCTTCCCAGCCCTGTGGTTTAGTGGCAACATCTATCATCTCACTCCCCAGAATAGAAACAAGAGTAGTTGTAATAAAGCATCACCACAAGCAAGGTAAATGCCACAAGTAATGCCGCTACACTAAAGGGTCTTGTCGCCTCCTCTGAGTTCAGGGGAAACCCAGGAAATCTATGCATGCACCCAACACTGTCCCCAATCACTCTGCCATCCTAACCCAAGCCTGTCCCCACCATCACTCCGCTGTCCCAGGCCCAGCCCGTCCCCAGTTTGTGCAGTGCAGTTTGTGCCTTATATTGTCAGATATTTGATGGATTTGTTTTTAAATGATGCAGGAAAGAGTTGACATACTCCAATTCTGTGATGATAAGTACTTATTGAGGGATAGTCGGGATAGTCAGTGAAATACAAGCAGAGAAGTTCACAAGTGATTGTGAAATATGTGGTTAGAATTGCCTCAATCAAAATATCTTTAAGTTTCATTTTACTGCTTTTTCTTTTTTCTATTTCATTTTACAACACTATTTAAGGGAGGAGTTGTGGATGGGGGTGGGAGACTTTGGAGGCATAGCTGTTATCATTAGTCTCATCCTATTTTTCAATGCTACTTCTCCCATCTCTCCTCTTTCCTCCAGGGAGGGGGCTAACTGCTTTGTCTCACAGGTGGCTAGAAAGCCTGGAATTGAGTACTTGTCATGTCCCTGATCCTGAGCACAGCTTTCTACGTGTGTGGTCAGACAAGGGGGTGTATGTGTGTTTGTACGCGGGAAGGGGTTGAACAAGGAAGATGAGCAGACTCGTTATTTCTGTCCCAAAGAACTTAATATCTCACCCATGACATCCAGAGGATGAGAACAGAAGTGGAGAAGAAGACACATTTTAGATATGCCTTAGGAGTCTGATCTAAAGGAATTAATGACTGATTAAATAAGACAGATGAAAGCAAAGAAGATATCTAGGAATTTACCCATATTTCTAACTTTAGCAACTAAATGGATTGCTGTAGCACTCACTGAGACAGGAGTTATGAGGTCAGTTGTTTAACTTTTAGACTTGAAGTCCCCACGAGATAGTTAAGTGGAGGGAGGTGTTTGGTAGGCAGCTAAATACATGGGCAGGAGCAGGGCAGAAGAGAGATCAGGCTGGAGGTATAGATAAGGTTGTCATTACAGCAACTGCTGGAGATGAGCTTGCTCAGGTAGAGAAGATAGTGTTAGGAAAAGAACAAAGAAAGACACCTAGGAAATTGCATCACTTAAAGGTAACAAACCACAGAAGAACAGACAGAGGGTTAGAATGAAAACCAGAGAGGCTATAGTCTGAATAACTACTGAAAGAATGGTTTTTTGAAAAGAGGACATGGTTAACTGAGTCACACATAAAAGAGGTCACAAATAGGATTCGTTCATTCGTTCAGCCACTGAATCATTCATTCAACAGCCATTGAATGTCTGATCTGTGCCAGAAACCGTTCCAGATGCTGAGGACAGAGGTAAACATGAAACAATCTTGTTCCCCTTGAATTTAGTTCATTGAGTGAGACAGAAAAGAAAATAGGCAATGATAACATAAAATGTGATGAGTAAATGAGAGCATTATGAGCTGACATGGGAGCATGAGTGGGCCTTAGAGACAGCCGTTTCAGTGGGTGCCAAGGGCAGGTACAAGCTCGTGCAGAGGTTGCTATCGAGGAACTTGGTTCTGAGCAAACAGGAGACCTAGGGCCATAATCTCAGATGGATGTGGTGGGGTGAGGTGATCTTCTCAAAGATAGACAGAAACAGCTTGAGTTTAATCCTGGAAAGGGAGAGATTGAAAAGGATAAAAAGGGATTCACTGATCTACGGGTTTCCCCAGGAGAGCAAGGGAGGAGGGAAGGGAGTCGCGGGGTGGGGTGTAGGAGGTGGAATTCAAAGTACAGGTGGACAAATGAACGTTGGGGGAAGGAAAAGTTGTCCGTCATAGAGATCACTATTAAGAAGAAGAGAATGGATGGATGGACGGATGGATGGATGGGTGTGTGGATGGATGGACAAATGCATGAATACATGAATGGATAGCTGGAGATGCATGCAGATAATCTTTGGAACCAGAACGATAGATTTTTAAGTACTAGAAATTGTCGATTAGCAAATAGGATTATTAGTATCATCTTTCTCTCCAATCATACAAAAAAAACCATAGTGAGTAAATGGATTCACTTGAATGAACAACCTCAAAGACCTTCAAAGAATCTGGTAGACTTTGCTGGAAATACTTTAATCAGCAGCCTGAGACATAGGAACTGGGCTTGTGGGGTTCTGCTGGGAAGTGCTCAGCTGCCCGGGCCACAGCCCTCCACGGGAGGGGGCTGTCTCATGTCAGTGGCTGTGAGACACTGTGATCTGTGAAAGGCACCCCCGGGCGTGAGGAAGCAATACATCCATTTCCTCCCCACACGCTTCCTCTGCAGCACGAGCTCTCAGGCTTCTGCCCCAACTGCTTCATTGAAACTCATCCCTTGAAGGTCACCAATGACATCTTTATTGCTAATTCAAATGGCCTTTTCTTCCACCCTATTCTCATCTTCCCCTGTGGTCTATTCTCTATCAAAGTCATTTCAGTGATAGTTGACAAAGTTGACCTCTTTTTGAAGCTCTGTCTCTTCCCCTAGCTTCCATGACACTGCACTCCTGTGATTTCCCTCCTACTTTTGAGTAAAGGGTAACTCCTAGAGGATAGAAAAATAAAGTTGGTAGTACAGTTGACCCTTGAGAAAGGCAGGGGTTAGAGGTGCCAACCCATCACACAATTGGAAATTTGAGTATGACGTTTGACTCCCCCAAACCTTAACTACTAGTAGCCTACTGTTTGTTGGAAGCCTTACTGATAACATAAACAGTTGATTAACACATATTTTGTATGTATTATGTATTACGTGCTGTATTCTACAATACAGTAAGAAGAGGAGAGGTTCGTCTTGCTATCTCAGGGGTGGCAGAGGTGGAAGAAAATCTGCATGTGAGTGGACCTGCAGAGTTCAGACCTGTGTTGTTCAAGGGTCAACTATATAACATGATGAAGGATGAATTTGTGCTAGTTTCACACAGTTCTTACAATAGTCATACGGCCCAGCAAAATCTGACCACCTCTCCTGCTAATCTCCACTCACCCATTGACTCCACCCAGCCATAGCGCCTTTCTTACTGTCCCAGAAAGATGCCTGGCACACTCTTGCCTTTGCTGGTTCCTCTGGCTGGTGTGCTCTTCCCTCTGACATCCTCATAACTAACCCCTTCACCTCTGTAATGTGTCTCTACTACATTAGCTGAGAATATTCAGTTCTGCTCTAAAAAATGAGAAAAACAGGGGGATAGATAAAACTCCTAAGACATGTTAAAGATAGATGTGATGAATGAAATATATGATTTTAAAAACATGGAATAATCAACGGTGTTATCTCTATAAGGAAAGGGATGAAAGGGCCAAATAGTAAGGTGTGGATCATGCCACCTCCAGGTTGACAGCTGTGTCATCCCAAACTGACCGCACATTGGTGATATGTATTGTGATCCTTACTCTGATTCTATGAGTGTTCTGCCCAAGAGAACTTGAAAAGGCTCATAGCTGCTCAACAGGCTACTAAGGTATAAGCCACAGCTATCGCCAAGAGTACTTGGCCCTGAGTTTCTCTGATAGAGCAAGTGCACACGGCCCCCAGCACCTGTCTGTGAGCAAGTCTGGTCCTTATAACATGACTATCAGTGGGGGGAGGGGGAGAGAAGGAGAGAGGGAGGAGCTTATTAACACGCTATCACCCAGGATTCACACAGTGTGGGTCTTCTACATGCTTATGCCTATCATAAGTATATTAACCTATGCCATTTCTTTCCTGTTGCTTCTCACCATGGGTTTTAGGTTGATCTGACAATCTGTATGGTTTGAGCATCCTCATTTGTCTATGAGCCTCTCTGTTCCATAA
Source organism: Indri indri (assembly GCA_004363605.1). Lineage (NCBI taxonomy): Eukaryota > Metazoa > Chordata > Mammalia > Primates > Indriidae > Indri > Indri indri. The sequence goes on along the minus strand of RJWJ010039317.1, from coordinate 1,742 downwards.
CAGAACAGCTTGCCTGGTTCTGGGAGGTTCCCATTGCATCGAGGTAATTTCCCACAACAACCTCCTTCAAGTCTACTTAAATGTCACCTTCTCAACAAGGCCTATGCTTCATACGCTTCTTAAAATTACAATCCGCCATCGCCAGCCCTCTTACTCCACTCTGTGGTTTTCTCCTTAGCAGATAGCATTTTCCAACATATATATTACAATTTACATATTTATTATGCTCATTGCTTATTTGTCTGTCTCCCCCATGAGATTATAAACTCCCCAGGTTTGTCTGCTTTATTCAGTGAAGCTCACATTCTTAGAACAGAGCCTGGAACACTGTAGGCACTCACAAATATTTGTTGTTGCATTGCGTTGTCACAAACCACGCCTGAGTAAAGGAAATGGCACGGGGCTCGGATGCTCACAGTTTACAAAGACATGAAAGTGAACAACTGCAGTGTTGGGCAACAACAGCAGTGATGAAAAGTTTAAAGTGCACAGCCACAGGAAAAGGCTAAGCAAACCAGGGGGAATTTCAGTAGAAAAGACAGGAATAACAGGAAAAGCTAATAACAATCTTAGACATAGGGGGAAATATTGAACGGAGGGTTAGCTCTTGTCTCTCTTTTCTAGAGGACTATTAGAAGAAATAGCAGGTTTTTGAATGGTATCAGATGACTTTTTTGAAAAACACGCCTTTCTACATTTAAGATTGCAAATTCCACTGCTTCTAGGGGCTAAGCAAATAATTAAGTGAAGCAAGAGGAGGGGAAAAGAACAGGGCATGGCATGGCCTTTGGCGAACTGGAGAACCCAGACCCCACTAATGACACAACTCTTCCTTGGCTTCAGCCAAGAGTTAAGATACTGGAATGTAGGGCTCATATGGCCACATCTTATCGTTCAAGAATGTTCATAAATCCAAATTCTTTTTTTCCCCCATATTTTCCCATTTTTTAAACTCTGAGCTAGGCAAAACTTACCATCTTGGCCTGTCAGTTTATTACATCTGCATTATCCTCAAGGCCTTCCCCCACATGTCGCCAGCCTCCCTTTCTAACCTGCATGACCTTCCTTCCCAGCGTGGGTCTTTGTCTCCTTTCAGCAGTATCTAGCTGTCTTAGTTCAGGCTGCTGTAACAAATAGTAGCAGACCAGGTGGCTTCAAAATAAAAATTTATTTCTCAAAGTTCTGGAGGCTGGGAAGTCCGAGATCAAGGTGCCAGCAGATCTGGTGTCTGGTGAGGGCCTCTTTCTGGTACGTAGATGGCAGTGTCCTCATTGTGTCCTCATATGGCAGAGAGAGAGGGGTTAACTCTCTTCCTCTTCTTGTAAGAGCACTAATCCCATCATAGGGACTCTACTCTCATGACCTACTTCCCAAATGCCCATCTCCCAAGACAATTACATTAGGGCTATGACTTCAAAATATGAATTTTTGGGAGACATAAGCAGGCAGTCCATAACACTACCCTATTCTGGCATTATCCTGATTTGGTCCCACTGTTCCATTGAAGATTTCCCCTCTATGAAATAGAATCTACCCCATCTCATCTCTCTAATCCTCCATTCTTTAAAGACACTCAGATTAAGACCCAGCACATCCTCACAATTTCTCAGACTACTCTCGTCTACAGCAATGCATCTTATAATTTTTAAGGCTTTTGGATTAAATCATCTATTGCCTTATGACATGAAACAATATTCCTATGCACATGCATTGTTCTCCCAACTAGATTATAAGATCCTCAC
>RJWJ010039316.1:0-14521 GCA_004363605.1 Indri indri | reverse complement strand
GTAGTAGGCTATACCATCTATGTTTGTGTAAGTACACTCTGTGATATTTACACAATGAGAAAATCACCTAAAGACACGTTTCTCAGAACATATCCTTGTTTTTAAGAGACACATGACTGTTCGAACGTGTGGAATTGGAGTAGTGTATATTTTATAGCAGTTGTTGGAAATCTGTAAATTAGGGTTAGAATGGTCCCCTGTTTACCTGAAAAAGTTAATACATCCTTTCATAGCACGTGTTTTTCCCTACAGGGAGCATCTCAGGTACTGATAAAACTTTGCTTAGTATATCCATTTACTCAACAAAAACTTATTGCGGGCTACTTACTGACCAGATATGAACAAAGCTGAAGACCCTGCCCTTAGGGCTATAAATTCTGATGGAAGGAGGAAGACAAAAAAATAATAAGCAAATACATATTTAGTATATTAAAAGTGATGGTTGCTATGGGAAAAAGATGGGGTCTGAGAGTTCAGCATATTTGTGTACAAGTGTACCACATTCTGTCTCGGCTTCTTGCTTTTTCCAAAACATGTCCTGCTGCTCTACTTACAATTTTTCACCATGGAGGCCAGTGGCTCTCACTGGCCCCTCAGCTCAAACACCGAGTCCTGTAGGGAATCATTCCTGACTCTTCCGTACCAGAAGTAAAATGGAATTCTCCCCTTCGTTCGTACCCCATAGACTTCTATTATAATAAAATGTTATTATTATTATTATTTTGCTTTATGTATTGCTATGGTTTGAATGTGTCCCCCAAATTTCATGTGTTGGAAACTTAATCCCCAAATTCATATGGTGATTGGAGGTGGGGCCTTTGGGAGGTAATTTGGATTAGATAAGGTCATAAGGGTGGGGCCCCCACGATGGGACTGGTGGCTTTATAAGAAGAGGAAGAGGCCGGGCGTGGTGGCTCACGCCTGTAATCCTAGCACTCTAGGAGGCCAAGGTGGGAGGATCGCTCGAGGTCAGGAGTTCGAGACCAGCCTGAGCAAGAGTGAGACCCCGTCTCTACTAAAAATAGAAAGAAATTAGCTGGACAACTAAAAATATATAGAAAAAATTAGCTGGGCATGGTGGCGCATGCCTGTAGTCCCAGCTACTTGGGAGGCTGAGACAGAAGGATTGCTTGAGCCCAGGAGTTTGAGGTTGCAGTGAACTATGATGATGCCACTGAACTCTGGCCAGGGTGACAGAGCAAGACTCTGTCTCAAAAGAAAAAAAAAAAGAAGAGGAAGAAAGACCTGAGCTGACAAGCATGCTCTTGCTCCTTTGCCGTGTTATGCCTTTGACCATGTTACAGCACAGCAAGAAGGTCCTCACAAGCTTCCAGACCCTCAATCTTGGACTGTCCAGCCTCCAGAACTATAAGAAATAATTTTTTTCTCTATAAATTTCCCAGTCTGTGGTATTCTGTTATAACAACACAAAACCGACTAAGACATGTACCTTTCTCCTGATGCTAGGAAATAAGATCCCTGAGGGCAGGAGTTGTGTCCGATTAATCTTTGTATCCTCAGCAGTCAATACAGAGACTGAAACACTGTGTTAAAATATTTCTTGAAAAAATGAAATTTAGAGCAATAAAAAGAAATAACCTATCAAGCCACGAAAAGAAATGAAGGAACCCTTAAATGCAGAAGCCAGTGTAAAAAGGCTGCATACTATATGATTCCAGCTGTGTAATATTTTGGAAAAGGCAAAATTACAGAGATAGTAAAAGGATCAGTGGTTGCCCGGGGGCTCAGGGGAAGGAAGAAAAGGGAGAGCACAGGGGATTTTTAGGGTGGTGAAAGTGTTTGGGATGAAACTGTCATTGTGGATACACGTACCAAGCATTTGTCAAACCTATACATGTATAACACAGAGAATGAATCCTAATGGAAACTATTATCGTTAATAATAACGTATCAATATTGGTTCATCAATTTTAACAAATGAGCCACACTAATGCAAATAGTTAATAGTAGGAGAAATTGTGTGTGGTGGGTGGAAGGGTTGGTATATGGAATGCTATATACTGTCTGCTCATTTAGTAGAGTTTAAAACTCTACTAAAAAAGCCTATAAATTGTGTTTTCAAATGAAATTTGGCAGTGAATGCAAGGTTTGATGTAGGATTCATAGGGCACAGGACTGCTTTTTAAGGAAGAAATTCTTGAGCAGTGTTAATAAAGGTGTGAAATACTTACAATCCATAAGGAGCTACCATGCTTTCTGATCCCTTTTCTGTGTTATATAAAATGGAAGGAGCCAGCTTTACAAAGAGTGTCAGGGGTCGGTGTGCTGTGTAAGGAGCATTATTTTCAGACCAACATGGGTTTGAGTCCTATCTAGCTGTGGGACCTTGCTGCGCCTTCTGCACAAAGATCATAAAACTCACCTCAGAGGGTTGTGATGAGGATTAAAGGAGGCACGTGATCTAAAATGGTAGCACAGTACCTGGCAGAAAGAATGTGGCTAAAACATTGTAGTTTTCTTTATTTTCCCATTTAAGAGAGCATAAAAATGAAATCGAAATCCAAATAAATGATGGGCAAAATTAGGGAGATCATGTATTGGTGTGGTACCAAAGTTCTTTACCTTCAAAGCTGAGGACTAGCTCTGTGTTCCATAAAGTTCCATTACGTTCCATTTGACCAGGCACCTATGCCATTTCTCTGACACATTTTTATTTCTTTTTAAACTTCTAAATCATGTTGGGTGAAGTGACTTTTCTCACATTGTGTTTGCACAGGTAAAAGATGATGTCATGCACCGTAAGTGAGAAGGTATGAAGATGGAATTGGTGAGTTAAGAAATACAGAAAATTCTGGAAAATTCTGGAAATGGCTTGATTGGCATTGTGACATTAGTAATAATATAATTATTTGGGTACATGTCCCAGTTTCCTTACCAGAGGGCAAGTTACCATACCATGAGTTGGTCATCTTAACATATGTCTCTCTCGTCAAGATGCAGAGTAATATTGAGTAGTGGGTGCTGAACAAATAGTTACTGACCTAAGTGTTTATGTAGCTTTTGATGAAAAAAAGTCCTTTTTATAAGAAAAAAAAGGGAATCCTACCTATTAGACTCTAATTTATATATACAGCAAAGACTGGGCCTGCAGAACATTCTTAAAACATGCACACACACATATGTATTCCATATACGTAAAAATAAATCATTAATCTGGGAACATATCTTTCCATTTTTCTCTCTTTTTTTTTATTTCAGGGTATTATGAGAGTACAAACATTATGGTTACACTTTATGTCTTTGCCTCACCCAAGCAAGGGTTAAAGGCATGCCCTTCCCCCCTGCAATGCTCCCCGTGTCCTTTAGTTGCGGGTTTACCCCCTCATCCCCCTAATCCCTGGAGAGTATTACTGCCACGTGAGCACAATATGGCAAGTACAAGTGGAACCCATTCTTCCGATCTTGTGGTGCCTTACTTTTGATAATGGGCTTAAGTTTAATCCAGGAAAGTATAAGAGGTTCTAGATCACTGTTGTTTCTTATGATTGAATAATATTCCATTGTATACATATACCAAATTTTAATAATCTGCAAAAATAAATAAATGGGATCTAATCAAATTAAAAAGCTTCTGCACTGCCAAGGAAACTATCATTAGAGTGAATAGACAGCTCACAGAATGGGAGAAAATATTTGCTCTCTACACATCTGATAAAGGGCTGATAACCAGAATCTATCTAGAACTCAAAAAAATCAACAAGAAAAAATCAAACAACCCATCACCAAATGGGCAAAGGAAATGAACAGAAACTTTTCAAAAGAAGACAGAATAATGGCCAGCAAACATATAAAAAAATGCTCAACATCTCTAATCATTAGAGAAATGCAACTCAAAACCACAATGAGATGTCACCTAACCCCAGTGAGATTGGCCTCTATCAAAAAATCCCAAAACATTTTTCTCTTTTTTAGCTTCTTAGTTTAAGAAGATGTTAAAGCCAAACATCTGTAGGCTTTAAAGCAGTTCAAAGCAGGGTGGAAAGAAAAGAAATCCACTTAAAATGTTTCGGCTTGATTCCCGTCACTCTGTACAAGGTTTGACCGTGATTTGGACACCAACACACCAGGCTAAGCTTTGTGTGAGGAAGAAAATGTTAGACTGAAACGAGAAACTGAAGCAGGTCATTCTCCTTTTGTTGAGATTCTCCTTCTTGTCAAACCACTGGGCAGCACGGTGTCGTTCTTGTTTGTCACCGATAGCCTATCACAAAGCCCCTTCTGTTGTGGGGCCATACCTGAAACTCCCACCAGCCAGCAGAGCAGAAACACCACGGCGGAGCCACCTTCCAGAAACCTCGCCCACACAATAGCTGCTGCTATTACAGCAGGACAATTGAGTGGATCTTATGGTGGTATATTTTTTCCCATCATATGCATGACAGAAAGTCTAATGGACCTTGCTAGTTTCTTGAGTAGCTTTTAAGGCCCTATAAAATGGCCTGTTATCGGTTTCATCAGTGTTCCCAAGATGTCTACCTGGATGTCAGAGAGCCCCGCCGTGGCTGTATTTTTAGTCCTCTAGCCAGCAAGGAGCAAGTAGTAATTAGCTGAAAAATTAGAGAGGAAAACTTTTTGCACCCCCGGAAAGAAAAACTAAATACTAAGGGCATTTTGCGATGAATAAATATCCCTCCACTGCCTTTTAGTTAAGCTTTATTTCATAGCCTTTAAAAATGGAAAGATTAACCTAAACATCTGTACCCCCATAATATGCTGAAATAAAAAAAAAAAGAAATAAAAAAAAAGAAAGAAAAAAAAAAAGGAAAGATTAAGTGGACAATATTATATGGTACAAGACTTTCCTATGTGCCTTAATAAAGAATTTGGATCACTGCCCTTAATAAAAATGTTAAAAACTTTATAGGATTTTATATGCAATTTAGGGATATATAATTCCCTAAGTGTAGTGCTAACTACACACTAGTATTGTCTTTGAAAGGAATATAAGAAAATGGAAAAGAATAGTGAAATAACACCGTCAGAAAGAAACTGTTGTTCAAATTACCACTTAGAATTTTAAGTACGTCTCTGTCATTTTTCTAAGACTTAACCATTGACGGAAAATGGAAGACTATTGACCTACAGAACAAAAAACTATATCTGACCCAGAAAATGCAACCCATCTGGGAGCAGTTCCTGTAAGAACCTAAACAATTTTTCATGCATCGATTCCTTATAATATTTTTCCTGGAATTCTTAAAACCTTTGTTTTTCGTCGTGAGATGGTAAGTACCATTCGACTCCTTACTAAGTGTGCAGACTTAGGGCTCTCCCGTTTTAGGTTGTTACTGAACATAATCCTCCATTCACAAATTTCACCGTGCAAATTGATTTCCAGGGCTGTGGATGATTATGCTCTGTCTTTCTGGAATCACCCGTCATCTCGCATGGGATGTGTTTAGAATGAATAGGTACACCTGATCAAGGCGTCATCTGTGGAGTGATGACACCTTCTCATTCACTCATATGGGTTGCTAACTACTTACTTGTCATCCATGGCTCCTGGCAGATTGGCTGGCACTCCCTGACACTCTCCACAATGCTTTACTGTGTGGAAATCTTTCTGGTGCTTCTAAGCTGCATGTGAGTGTGGAAATTTGTGTATGACTAAGAGGCTGTCGGTGGCCTATCTTCTTAAGTGTTCTGTGCAGCATTTCTTCTCTGTCTCCAAAGAAATTTTCCCAGGAATAGAACTCAGAATGCTTCTCTCCACAACCCATGGATCTCTGCTGTCATAATCTTCCCTTGATGTTTCATCCTCCTCCACTGGGAAAATCTTCTTTAAGTTTTAGGAGAAAGGTATCCCTAATTTCATCATGACTCTTCCCTTGGAGGCACCTTGCATTGTCTCAAGGGATTAGGCTTCAGGAGATCAAAACAGTGAGATTGGTAATTTTATTTTCCGTTATGACCCCATCTCTCTTCTGCACAGTTAATTGAGAGTGGATCTAACTATCTGCTTGAATGGGGCGAAGGGAAAGGAGAAACAAAGTCAGGGGGGTAGGAATCATTTATTGCTCAAAATTATTATTCTGCCATTAGCGTCACACTGTTTTTTACTCAGAATAATACTCACCCATGTAACTTACACGCCATATAAGGTTCACAGAGCAGTTTTATGTATTTTCTCAAACAAAATACAGAGATGCAAGCAAACGAACTTGTATTTCCCTATTAGACTTTATTCTCCTTGAAGTTTGGGAGAATTTGTCTCCTTGGTTTCTGAATCATTCTTTAAATGTTGGTGGACACATTGAAAATGACTCTTGTGTAGTTAGAGATTACGCTGAAATGTCATTTCTTAAACTTATAAATGGAAATATAATCGGGTGTCTGGGATGCCACGCTGATAGATCGTGCATAAAAAAACAGAGAAATATTGCGTGACTTTAGAGAAGGATCAAGAAATTGTAAAGGCATAGGGTGTAGCAATCTAGCTTGAGCTTTGGACTAGGAAAGTGCATCTCAGTGTGGTCTCCAGAGCAGCATTATCAGTGTCAGCTGGGAACTTACTGGAAGTGCAAATACCCCAGATAAACTGAATAAGAGACTCCGGGAGTGGGATCTATACATCCATGTTTTAACAAGTCCTCTGTGCAGCGAGGATTGAAATTTAAGGCCTGGACTTTTCTTTTGTTGCTATTCCATCTCTGCGTCCTTGGATTAATCAAACTGCCATCTTCTCGCCCCTCAAAAACAAAAACCTCAAACAGATCAGGATAAAGAAACAAGTTCATTGCTTTGAACGAGGAACTTTATAAAGTGAGAGAATACTTCAGAACCAGCATCGAGGGGTGCTGAGACGGTGATGGCCCTGAGTCACGTGATCCGAGCAAACACGAGAATGTCGCCTCTCTGAGTGTTAGCATTCTGCACCTCCTTTCTTCTATGACGATTTCAGCTCTCAGTCATTGAAAATTGCTCCCTGTTACTTCCACCTGAGTTTGAACAACTTTTCCATCTCATCCAGAGATTCTCAACTTTTTGAGAAAAAAATACATAGAATGATTCACCATCGTATAATACATAATCAATTGACTTTAGAAATAACTTCAGCTAAATAATTTCATTTGTCCAGGAAACATATTTTTAAAAGGCAAAAGAAAAAAAGCCAACAAACGTGATCTTGTCAGGGAGCAAAAAATAAATAAAAACAAAAACAGTTTTGTGTGACAAAATGTCTTTTTTTAGAGGCAATAAATCTTTTACCAGCCTTTCATAAAAGCCTATATTTGGGAACATATAAGGCAAAAGTATAGTCAGGATTTATAGCTCCTAATGATGGACTGAAATTTCTTAAAAGGTAGACACGACCTTTGAAAATGAAGACTAATACTGCCTGGGTTCCCTGTTGTGCCCCTAGATGAGAAATACGTAAACACTTTGTATATTTTCCCTTGGTTTTGAGACTAACACAATACATGGGTCAACAAAGTCAACAACATTTAAACTGTTAAAAGATTTTTTCTAAGTCTTCTGGGAATGGTAAAACAGGATACAGTGTTTTATTCTCATTTCCCTCCATGAAATGTACTCTCTTTTTTTTGGAACACATGATAGTGGCCGTGCATACAGATAGGGCCTAACAATGGTGCCCTGACATTTAAGCATTTCACCTTCTATGCGGTACAGCCTGTCTGTCCTTTTAAACTTGGCTGCCGGGCCAAATGCAAAGGAACCACTGTGTGACTTTTCGCTTATCTTCTGTCCCCGAGCCTACAAAGTTAGTGCCTGAGTGTGTCAGGTATCACCTAGGGACCGAAGAACGAGGCTTTTTACAGTTAACCCAATCCCATGACCTGTACTACGTTGCCTTTGATTTGAAGGCAGTTTAGTTAACTACCAAGACTGTCTACTACATTAATCGGAATCAAATTCACCTGAAATGTGGGCGCACAATAATTCCTAGTTTGTCGCATAATGGCTTTAGGGGTGCTCCGTTACATACCGGAGTGAGTTTGCCAGTGGGAAAAGACAATGTTTTTCTTCTAGCTTACGCTGCTTCAGCAGGACAGCTGTTTTTTTTTTTTTTTCAAACTATGTATTTGGAAATAATTTCAAAATTTCAGAAAAGTTGCAAGAATAAATATAGTTCAAATAACATCCTTATACTGTACTCTTTACCCAGATTCACTTATTATTATTATTTATTATTATTTTACCTCATTTTCTGTCTCTCTTCTTTCAGTGTGTGCACATATACCTGTATTTTGAACCGTTTTCATAGCAGGTTGAGTATATCATAGTCCTTTACCTTTTAATACTTCCGTGGATGTTTCTTAAGAATAAGAAGATAAAAGTCCCACAGTAGATAAAATAATTAACAATAAATATCAAACTGGTAATAGAGCTCTTTTGCTTGCTAGGGTTTATTATAATTATCAAAATTTGGCTACTTCTGATTCATGGCTTTTCAAAATCTTTTACCCTAAAGATTACCAACAACTTCCGAAGATAAAACATATGTATGTTAACTAACTCTTCCAAATTTTCTCTGTTTTATTTACTTATTTGTGCTTCTTCGGTTGTTAAAATACATAAAAATTTAGCAAAAATTCATAAGAATTATGGATATCATATATGTAAATGCAGTTAAAATTATGGTCTTCTATTTCACATCTTTAAATACAAATTTTAAATAAAGCTGTTTCAAATTGTAAAAAAAAAAAAAAGAATAAGATATTCTCTTACACAACCACACTTCATGTACCAACTTCAGTAATTAATGTTGACAAAATACCTTTATCAAATCTACCATCCCTATGATTTCAATTTTGGCAACCGACCCATACATCTTCCCCTCCTCTAGAGTTTAGTATTGTATTTAGTCATGATGTCTCTATAGTCTTTTTAAAATCCAGAACGTTTCTACAACCTTTCTCTGTCTTTTATGCCATAGACATTTTTGAAGAATACAATCGCCCGTCTTTTTTATTTTTAAAGAAGTTTGTTCTTCATTTGGCATTTATCTGATGTTAACCTATGATTTGATTCTTGTTGGGCTTTTTTCTCAGAATATTACATAGGTGATATTGTGGCCTTCTCGGGGTATCTCATCTGAAGGAACATGATGTGTATATACTCCTCATTGGTAATGTTAATTTTGATCGCCCAGTTAATATATTGTCTGATGTCATTACTGTATAATTGCCATTTTTTCCTTGTAATGAACAATAATCTGTGGAGAGACACTTTAAGACCATATAGATAATCTGCTCCTCATTAAAATTTCTCCCAAGATATATTATCCATTGATGATTCTTGCCTAATTCAATCTTTACTGCGATAATTACAAAATGCTCATTTTCCAGCTTCCATACTTCTTCCTTATTTACAAGTTGGCATTTGGCATTGTTGTATAAACTAGAGTACTCCCTTTTCCCTTATTTATTGACCTATCTATTTATTACTGGTATGAACTGAATTCCAATTTTTTAGGATTTTTTATAATTCATTAGTACACATAATTATATTGTGTTCAAATTGTCCCTGATTTGACCAGTAGAACACCTTCAAGCATCACGTGAGTGTTTAGAACATACCTCATTACTATTATTATTATAGTTACTTTTTAGCACTTCCTTAATTTATGGCCTAGCTCACAGCAACCTCAAACTTCTGGGCTTAAGCAATCCTCCTGCCTCAGCCTCCCGAGTAGCTGGGACTACAGGCACGCACCACTATGCCCAGCTAATTTTTTCTCTTTCTATATATTTTTAGTTGTCCAGCCAATTTCTTTCTATTTTTAATAGAGACGGGGTCTCGCTCTTGCTCAGGCTGGTCTCGAACTCCTGATCTTGAGCAATCCTCCCGCCTCGGCCTCCCAGAGTGCTAGGATTGCAGGCGTGAGCCGCCATGCCTGGCCAGTACAGTTATATTAAACATGAAGAGAAATACATATCTGAGAAATAAATCAAAACTGTGTAAGTTCCAGAAGAAATGTGACTGAGATGTCAAAGACTTTGAGTTTTAAAAAACATAGTAAATCCCCTTTAATGACTTGATGTGTGTCTTTAAAAATACTGGTGTTAGATATTTTTAGAGTTCTTGCCTGCTCAAATGTTTTTAATGAACACTCATTTAGCATTTTGAAATCAAATCTTTGAGGTAGGAGGAGGTTTTTGTTTAAAAACAATTTACATTGCACTTCAATGCTGATCTGCTTTCCAGAAACACATTATGGCTGCTTAAATATATTATGCAGCTATTGTAAATTATGGCAAAGAGTAATTTTTCAAAGATGGTACTATGGTTTAATGTGTGTACCCCTCCAAAATTCAAATTTTGAAACCTCATCACCAGGGTGTTGATATTAGAGGGTGGGCCTTTGGGAGGTGATTAGGCCATGAATGAGTGATGTGTACACCCTTACGAAAAGGTGGAGAGAACTAGCTAGGCTCCTTGGCCCTTCCATCTCTTCTATCATGCAAGGGCACACCCTCTGGAGGGTACAGCAATAAGGCACCCTCTTGGAAGCAGAATGTGCCTTCACCAGATGCCGAATATGCTGCTTCCTTGCTCTTGGACTTCCCATCCTCTAGAACTGTGAGCAATAAATTTCTGTTATTTGTAAGTTACCCAATCTCAGGTATTTTGTTATAGCAACACAAGCAGACTAAGACAGATGGCCATAACGATATTACTTATTCCACCACCCTTCTGCTACTCTTCATCAAAAAGTGGTGTCTATTTCTCTATCTCCTTAAAGATGGCAGTCTTTGTGACTACTTTGACCATTATAATATGGTGGAAATGATGCCACGCTAGTTTCTAGTGTAGCCCAGAACTGGCCAGGCAATTTCTGTCTTCTTGAAACCATGCACCATGAAAAAAGTGTGACTACTCTGAGACTACCATCCTATGGAAGCCCAAGTCATGTGGAGAGGCCCTAAAGGAAGAGAACTTATAGAGACAGGAATATGGGAAGAGACAGACCAAGTTGCAACAGGATACGAAAAATGTGAATAAAGATGTCATCTTGGAGATGATCCTCCAGCCCCAGCTACTATAGCTGTAACTGAAGCCATGTGGATCAGACATAAATTGCCCTGCTGAGTCCTTTCAAAATTTCTGACCCATAAAATTGTGAGCAAAATAAAAGCATTGTTTTAAGCAACTAAATTTTGGGTTAGTTTCTTAAGCAGAAATACATAAGCAAAAAACAAATATTGAACAAATTCGGATTTAATCGAGAGCCTCCAAACTGTAAAGAACGTTTTGTGTCTTTCCCTATGTCAATGCCAGGCAATGCTCTGGGTGCTGGTGATGAAAGTTGCAAAGATGTTATCTGGTCTTTGATACCCAGCAAGAGACACATAAACAACCATCTATCACTATGATAAATGTGACAAGTGCAACAATAAACTAACACGAGAACATAAAAGGAATCATTATTTTTTCTTCCACTAGAAATTAGGCACTACGAGGGGTTTTCATCCATTTGGTTCACACCAAGTATCAAGAAGAGTTCCTGGTGCATAGTAGACGCTTAATAAATATTTGTTGAATGAACAAATGGCTGAATGAGGGAGGCGATAGGCATGTGAACTGGAATGCTTGGAGAGAATTGAGAAGAGAGATGATATTTTAAGAAGATCTTGAAGAATGTTGTTAGGAGGCATAGCAGGAGAAGAGAGTAGATAAAAGATGGATGGGAACTGGGATAGTCTATTGCATGTCATTATGTACTGCTGCATGGTCGGCAACTGAGACTGTGAGAGCAGTCAGCGTGGTCTGGTATTCATTTCAGTCAGCCTCTAATTTGAAAAATTTTGGCATCCCACCCAACACTCTATCAGGAGGTTAGTCTGATCTTGAGGAATGTTAGGGTTTTAGATGGGATTAGTTCCCAACTGAGGAAGTCCTCTAACACATCCAGGATCCTAGATGTCTCTCAGACCCAATTATAGTAGATCCAGAACTGATTCTTTGAAGCCATTGGCCACATTTCACTGAAGTTTTAAATCCTTAGATTTGTTTTATGATTAACACAGTCTCTAGGTTGGGGGTAAATGGGAACCTCACCCTATTTATCAACTACCATTGATATGTAAAGTAAGGTAATGCTTATATTTTATTTTATATTTAAGAAAACCACAAAGACTACCAGTCTTAATGACTAAACTTGATGGGTTTGCATTAATTGCCTATGATTTGTAGAAGAACCCTGTAACTCTGCTATCTGTCCTCATGCATTAATTCATTGATTCACTTATTCCTATTTGCTGTGAAATATCTGAAAATACGTCAGAATAATATCAATTCTTTAAGTGTTTTGATACCTATTAGAATTGAAAAAAAAATAAAAGGTAGGAAAATCAAACTACTTGGGTCATTAAAATACATTGATCCTATGATGTATTTTACACAAATCTATCCTTTGTTGTTCACCTGTATTTAAGTGCTTTAGAAGAGCACAGTGCCCAGTACTGAGGAAATAGGGAGAAAAAGTGGAAAATATGAATTCTGTCTATAGAGAATTTGAAGTAAAATGGTAGACTCAAAGTAAGCCCAAATAAATACACATAATCACAAATGAAAGAGACAAATATATACTAAATAGACTATGAATGTACCAAGATAATGTTAACTTTGAGCTGTTTTTGTGACACTCATAGAATGACAATTATTCTAGGAGGGAATAACACTTCTCTCATAGTTATGGCAGCCCACACGGAAACAGTGAAATGATGGTCTACTTCTGCCACTTTATAGGAAGTGATTAAGGACAAAAAGGATACTTACAAGTCCAGAAGCAACAATATTCCCAAATAGAACTCAAGAATAAAGTTGGTTAATTAATACTAAATATTGAAATAAAATTAATAAAACATTTATTTATTTTCCTTTCAAGCTTCATTAATGAAAGAGTATGACTAATTTTTTAAAAAAATTTCTAGTAAGCCATTTTTGCTACGAATTTTTCTCTTTCTGGAAATAGCCGTATTCTCTTCTGTACCTAACTGAAAGTACCGATGAGCTAGATACCATTGAATAGTAGTTTTTTTTTACAGGCCAAGATTTAAATAGTTAAAATTGATGGTGCTTGATGTCTGTGATGGTTAATTTTATGTGTCACCTTGACTGGGCCATCGATGTCCAGATATCTGGTTAAACATTATTTCTGAGTGTGTAAGAATGTTTCCAGAAGAGACTAGCATTTGAGTTGGTGAGCTGAGCAAAGCAGACAGCCCTCCCCAATGTGGGTGGGCATCACGCAATCTATTCAAGGACTGAATAGAACAAAAATGTGGAAGAAGGTTGAATTCCCTCTCTACTTAACTGCCTAAACTGGAACATTGACCTTCTCCTGGATCTCAGGCTTTGGAACCCCCACACTAGCTCTCTTGGGTCTCAAGCTTGCAAATGGCAGATTGTGACACTTTTCATTCTCTATAATTATGTGAGCCAATTACTTATAATAAATCTCATTTTATATCTATCATCTATCTATCTTTCTCTCACATCTGTTTCTTTCTCTTACTGATTCTGTTTCTCTGCACAACCCCGACTAATACAACCCCTAATACTGAAACACTCCCAAGTATCGTTGCTAAAATGTCCTTCAAGCAAGAACTCAGAAGGCAGACCTTGGAATGCAATATATACACCAATCATGTCATAACAGCCACTTGGGTTAAATTTTATATCACTCTTCTGAATAGCTATTACAGTCAACAGGCG
Source organism: Indri indri (assembly GCA_004363605.1). NCBI lineage: Eukaryota > Metazoa > Chordata > Mammalia > Primates > Indriidae > Indri > Indri indri. The sequence goes on along the minus strand of RJWJ010039316.1, from coordinate 817 downwards.
ATGTGGTTCAATTCTTAAACAGGTCTAGACTATAGAACCAACTGCCTTATGGCGGTGATAGCTGTTTATGGTAGTTACTCATTCATTGATATTTGACATGCGTCTCACTACTGTTAGGCAACAGGTGTTGGTTCCATAATCTCTGCACAAGAGTCAATATTCTTGTTTAGTTTTATCACAGCCAGTGGGCTGTATGGTTGGGTAAAACTTTATAATGCTCAAGACACTGATTGGAAGGTATCAGAACATTTCTGAACATATTTTTTTCAATAAGAATAGCTAACATCTCTTTTTTTTCTCCTTTTTTTAATTTCAGCATATTATGGGGGTACAGATGTTTAGGTTACGTATGTTGCCCTTACCCACCGTCCCCCCCAGAGTCCGAGTTTCAAGCATGTCCATCTCTCGGATGGTGCGCATTGCACTCTTTGTGTATACATATACCTGTCCCCTCCTCTTCCTCCCCCCTCCCCCTCCCCCCCTGCCAGACATCCAATAGATGTTATTCTTATATGTGCACTTATGTGTTGATCAGTTAATACCAATTTGATGGTGAGTACATGTGGTGCTTGTCTTTCCATTCTTGGGATACTTCACTTAGTAGAATGCATTCCAACCCTATCCAGGAGTATACAAGAGGTGCTATATCACCGTTGTTTCTTAAAGCTGAATAGTACTCCATGGTATACATATACCACATTTTATTAATCCACTCATGTATTGATGGACACTTGGGTTGTTTCCACATCTTTGCAATTGTGAATTGTGCTGCTATAAACATTTGGGTGCAGGTGTCTTTCTTATAGAGTATCATTTG